>JAGDYQ010000003.1:10085870-10206929 GCA_021962125.1 Bulinus truncatus | reverse complement strand
AGGCAGTAATGATCATCGGACCGTGTGCTTCCCATCCAATCAGTGCCCCCTGTGCTTTCTTGGACAGCATGAGGCCAACTCCCTGTGTGTGTGGTGCATCATTCTCTTCATGTCTGGAGTACAGCAGCATTTCCCCTGATAACAGTTGCCTCTGTCCAGCTTGTGTCCACCTAGTCTCGCTAATGCCTAAAATGGTCAGTTTGTTTCTCTTCATCTCTGCTGCTATCTGAGCCATCTTTCCTGACTCATACATGGTCCTGACATTCCATGTGCCGATAGTGGTTTTCCTGGTTGTCAGAAGGGTAGTCGGCTTTGTGGCTTCCTTTCGGCTTTCACCACAACTAAGCTTCATGAATCTTCGTGATGAAGAACCTTCTTCTCCCAGGACTGAAATATCTGTTTTTTCTTTAGTTAGTGTTTCTGTAGCAAAGGGTTTTTTAACAGGGTGGGGTTGCTAGCCGCACGCCCAACCCTCCTCCTTTTTCAGCCGGGCTTGGGACCGCCCTTGGCGGAGTTGACTATACGCTCGTTGAATGTTAATTGTGTAAACCTTTAAGAATTATATCGCTAGATTCTTCAAGAAAAGAACAGTATATAGTACAGTATATGATACAGTATATGGTACAGTATATGGTACAGCAATTTATTGGCGAAACTCTCATGACTTGAAAAATGGCCGGACTTTGAACATAACTGAGTTCAATAAATCAGCCATTTTGCTTACGTTCACTATATGCAAAACCGAACATTAAATCACGAGTTGAGTTGCTGAGTATCATCTTACTTAATAACACTAAACAATACTTGTTGAGTATCATCTTACTTAATAACACTAAACAATACTTGTTGAGTATCATCTTACTTAATAACACTAAACAATACTGGTTGAATATCCTCTTACTTAATAACACTAAACAATACTCGTTGAGTATCATCTTACTTAATAACACTAAACAATACTTGTTGAATATCCTCTTACTTAATAACACTAAACAATACTGGTTGAATATCATCTTACTTAATAACACTAAACAATACTTGTTGAATATCATCTTACTTAATAACACTAAACAATACTTGTTGAGTATCATCTTACTTAATAACACTGAACAATACTTGTTGAGTATCATCTTACTTAATAACACTAAACAATACTTGTTGAATATCATCTTACTTAATAACACTAAACAATACTTGTTGAATATCATCTTACTTAATAACACTAAACAATACTGGTTGAATATCATCTTACTTAATAACACTAAACAATACTTGTGTTACATATGCATGAAACATGTGTGCATTGTGCTACCAGTACCAATACTACCACTATGTATGCCGTAGCTACACAAAAACATTTTATGATATGGGTTAGGCGCGAGAAAAATCAATGATGAATGTCCCTTAGGCATATTTAACACATGTTGGGTCTCTAAAGGGTCTTTTCTCAATCATGAAAATTTGTTAGGAGTTTTAGATATATGAAGACAAACATCTTTCCAAACCTATGCACAAGCAAGTCACTTTTAATTATCAGACGGAGATAGTGGTCTATGATGTGTCACACCGACTACCGTTTATTTTTGAGTTGTTGTAGGTAGGCCTTCTACTGCTACTAAACATTTTCAACTTTTTGGACAAATTCAACATGACTTCATCTTGAGAAGCAACTAACGCCTTATTAGCAGCTTTCCTTTAGGGATGCCAGACTAATTGTTTATTAGATTTATTTATTTCCCTTAGTAAAACTTTACAATTTGGTTAATATTTTTGGCTTTAGTATGCGAGTATTATGCCGGCGTTATTATGTTATTTTTAGACTCAGAAAGTAGGTTTCTAAGGTCTGCTAATTGGCAATACTAATGTGTATAGCCTAAGGTGATTTTTTTTTAAAATTATGTGTTATTTACATCTGTTTGTCTCATTATATGTTATTTACATCTGTTTGTCAAATTATGTGTTATTTACATCTGTTTGTCAAACTATGTGTTATTTACATCTGTTTGTCAAATTATGTGTTATTTACATCTGTTTGTCAAATTATTTTTTTATATTTACATCTGTGTGTACAATTATTTTTTGTTATTTACATGCTAATCATTCTCACGTAAATGAAAAACCTAAGTATGCCTAATGTAAAATTGCATTGCCACTCAAAAGAACAAAATATATAATGGTCACTTAACACATAGGCCCCTTAGGCTTAATTAATTACATTCTGTCTAAATACAGGGCACATTAACTTTTGTGACATTTTATAATTAAAACTTATTGTACCTGTTTTAGATTGCTGACTGATTACTTAATGATTGCTGAATAATTGCTCATCCGACAGGAATATCTGACAGAATACGCAGACTGATACACATATTAGACAATCCAAAATTTAATTTGCCCTAGTTTAAAAATGTATTGGCTAAAAATAGTTCAAAGATAGTTAATTTATTTTCTACATTTGTACACTGTATACTAATATTCATATAAAATACTCCATATTAATATTTTACTCACCACTAACTTATTTCAACGTTAAAAGAACATTCTCTTTGTATTAGCGACAACATTTCATGGGTGTAAACAAAATTAAACCAGGTTGTCGACGATGATGGTAATAGGAAGGTGATTCTCTTTACTACTATTGGAAGGTGATTCTATTTACCATAATAGGAAGGTGATTCTATTTAGTATAATAGGAAGGTGATTCTATTTAGTATAATAGGAAGGTAATTCTATTTACCATAATAAGAAGGTGATTCTATTTACTATAATAGGAAGGTGATTCTATTTAGTGTAATAGGAAGGTGATTCTATTTAGTATAATAAGAAGGTGATTCTATTTAGTGTAATAGGAAGGTGATTCTATTTACTATAATAGGAAGGTGATTCTATTTAGTATAATAGGAAGGTGATTCTATTTAGTATAATAGGAAGGTGAGTCTATTTAATATAATAGGTAGGTGATTCTATTTAGTATAATAGGAAGGTGATTCTATTTAGTATAATAGGAAGGTGATTCTATTTAGTGTAATAGGAAGGTGATTCTATTTAGTATAATAAGAAGGTGATTCTATTTAGTGTAATAGGAAGGTGATTCTATTTACTATAATAGGAAGGTGATTCTATTTAGTATAATAGGAAGGTGATTCTATTTAGTATAATAGGAAGGTGAGTCTATTTAATATAATAGGTAGGTGATTCTATTTAGTATAATAGGAAGGTGAGTCTATTTACCATAATAGGAAGGTGATTCTATTTAGTATAATAGGAAGGTGATTCTATTTACCATAATAGGAAGGTGATTCTATTTACCATAATAGGAAGGTGATTCTATTTACTATAATAGGAAGGTGATTCTATTTACCATAATAGGAAGGTGATTCTATTTACTATAATAGGAAGGTGATTCTATTTACTAAAATAGGAAGGTGATTCTATTTAACATAGTTGGAAGGTGATTCTATTTAGTATAATAGGAAGGTGATTCTATTTAGTATAATAGGACGGTGATGCTATTTACAATTATTGGAAGGTGATTCTATTTACCATAATTGGAAGGTGATTCTATTTAGTATAATAGGAAGGTGATTCTATTTAGTATAATAGGAAGGTGATTCTATTTACTATAATAGGAAGGTGATTCTATTTAGTATAATAGGAAGGTAATTCTATTTACTATAATAGGAAGGTGATTCTATTTACTAAAATAGGAAGGTGATTCTATTTAACATAGTTGGAAGGTGATTCTATTTACCATAATAGGAAGGTGATTCTATTTAGTATAATTGGAAGGTGATTCTATTTAGTATAATAGGAAGGTGATTCTATTTACCATAATAGGAAGGTGATTCTATTTACTATAATATGAAGGTGATTCTATTTAGTGTAATAGGAAGGTGATTCTATTTAGTATAATAGGAAGGTAATTCTATTTACTATAATAGGAAGGTGATTCTATTTACCATAATTGGAAGGTGATTCTATTTAGTATAATAGGAAGGTGATTCTATTTAGTGTAATAGGAAGGGGATTCTATTTAGTATAATAGGAAGGTGATTCTATTTACTAAAATAGGAAGGTGATTCTATTTAACATAGTTGGAAGGTGATTCTATTTAGTATAATAGGACTGTGATTCTATTTAGTATAATAGGACTGTGATTCTATTTAGTATAATAGGAAGGTGATTCTATTTAGTATAATAGGCAGGTGATTCTATTTAGTATAATAGAAAGGTGATTCGATTTACTATAATAAGAAGGTGATTATATTTACAATAATAGGAAGGTGATTCTATTTACCATAATTGGAAGGTGATTCTATTTAGTATAATAGGAAGGTGATTCTATTTAGTGTAATAGGAAGGGGATTCTATTTAGTATAATAGGAAGGTGATTCTATTTACTAAAATAGGAAGGTGATTCTATTTAACATAGTTGGAAGGTGATTCTATTTAGTATAATAGGAAGGTGATTCTATTTACTAAAATAGGAAGGTGATTCTATTTAACATAGTTGGAAGGTGATTCTATTTAGTATAATAGGAAGGTGATTCTATTTAGTATAATAGGACGGTGATTCTATTTACAATTATTGGAAGGTGATTCTATTTAGTATAATAGGAAGGTGATTCTATTTACCATAATAGGAAGGTGATTCTATTTAGTATAATAGGACGGTGATTCTATTTACAATTATTGGAAGGTGATTCTATTTAGTATAATAGGAAGGTGATTCTATTTAGTATAATAGGAAGGTAATTCTATTTACTATAATAGGAAGGTGATTCTATTTACTAAAATAGGAAGGTGATTCTATTTAACATAGTTGGAAGGTGATTCTATTTAGTATAATAGGAAGGGGATTCTATTTAGTATAATAGGACGGTGATTCTATTTACCATAATTGGAAGGTGATTCTATTTAGTATAATAGAAAGGTGATTCTATTTAGTATAATAGGACGGTGATTCTATTTAGTATAATAGGAAGGTGATTCTATTTAGTATAATAGGAAGGTGATTCTACTTACTATTATTGGAAGGTGATTCTATTTACTATAATAGGCAGGTGATTCTATTTAGTATAATAGAAAGGTGATTCGATTTACTATAATAAGAAGGTGATTATATTTACAATAATAGGAAGGTGATTCTATTTACGAACTATACTGAGGTTCCCTCTGACTTCTTTCTCAAAAAAAAAAAACAACAACTGTTTGTCAACGTAATAATTGGACGAACCCCAGTCTTTGCGGTTTGTCAGGTAAATCTCTTGATGTAAAAAAACAAAAATGAACGAGTGCATCAACTTGAAAGATTTCAATGTTCGGGCTATGAAAAATTTGGTCTATGAACACAGTTGTGGAAGGAATTAAATATCTAACCCCGGGACCGATGCATATGAATAGAAATAGGAATTCAGTTAACTGACCGCTATGAAGCAGCTGTTTGAAAGATTGTCCATCCCTAGAAACGTTTTTTCCGCTTCAACAAAATTGATTGAACATCAAGATGTCTGAGAATTGAGTCTTAACCTTAGGCGGAAAAAAGTCATAACCCTAGGCATAAATAACACGTTATTTAGTTGTTCCACTATCTGATGCAGTTCACATATCAATGTAAGCATTCAACAATTATCCATTGGTTGAAAATATACATTTACCTGTCAAGTTTGTAGGAGCCCCGCCCATTTAGCCATATATAAAACTGACCGTTACACGTTCCACCCCAGATTTCAACAATTCATAAAGGACAAAAAAAAACAAATATTTATTGTTATAAAATAAGTTTTTACAAGTAGGACAAATTCTTGATGTCAGGTAAATATAAAACTTATTTCTTTATATTAGGGCCATCTAAGGCTTAAGAAATATCTACAAAATTAAAATATTTACAACATTAAAATATTTACAACATTTCAATATCTACACCATTAAAATATTTACAACATTAAAATATCTACAACATTTAAATATTTACAACATTAAAATATCTACAACATTAAAATATCTACAACATTTAAATATCTACAACATTTAAATATCTACAACATTTAAATATTTACAACATTAAAATATCTACAACATTTAAATATCTACAACATTTAAATATTTACAACATTTAAATATCTACAACATTTAAATATCTACAACATTTAAATATTTACAACATTAAAATATTTACAACATTAAAATATTTACAACATTAAAATATCTACAACATTTAAATATTTACAACATTTAAATATTTACAACATTTAAATATTTACAACATTAAAATATCTACAATATTTAAATATTTACAACATTTAAATATCTACAACATTTAAATATTTACAACATTAAAATATTTACAACATTAAAATATCTACAACATTAAAATATCTACAACATTTAAATATTTACAACATTTAAATATTTACAACATCAAAATGTTTCAGATGTTTCAATAAGCTAGAAATTCTAGTTCTGTCTTTCATCTAGCAATGTGGATTCTTTAACTCAGCAAAAAAAATTTATTTTTTCCCTCACCTAACAATGGTAGTTCTTACATTCGGCTATCAATTTTAGTTCTTTTACTGAGCTCACATTGTTAGTTACCTCACTCAGATAGTAATGTTAGTTCTTTAATTCAGTTGTAATGTAAAATCAACGTGTCACTTTCAAACATTTTATTCGAATTTAAATTTGGTGTCAAGCAATACACTCGGAGTCAATACGCTGCGAGTCAATACACTGTGAGTCAAAACAGTGAGTCAATACACAGTGAGTCATTACACTGTGAGTCATTACACTGCGAGTCAATCCACTGTGAGTCAATACACTGTGAGTCAATACACTGTGAGTCAATACACTGTGAGTCAATACACTGTGAGTCAATACACTGTGAGTCAATACACTGTGAGTCAATACACTGTGAATCAATACACTGTGAGTCAATACACTGTGATACATTACACTGTGAGTCAATACACTGTGAGTCAATACACTGTGAGTCAATACACTGTGAGTCAATACACTGTGAGTCAATACACTGTGATACATTACACTGTGGGTCAATACACTGTGAGTCAATACACTGTGATACATTACACTGTGGGTCAATACACTGTGAGTCAATACACTGTGAGTCAATACACTGTGAGTCAATACACTGTGAGTCAATACACTGTGAGTCAATACACTGTGAGTCAATACACTGTGAGTCAATACACTGTGAGTCAATACACTGTGAATCAATACACTGTGAGTCAATACACTGTGATACATTACACTGTGAGTCAATACACTGTGAGTCAATACACTGTGAGTCAATACACTGTGAGTCAATACACTGTGAGTCAATACACTGTGAGTCAATACACTGTGAGTCAATACACTGTGAGTCAATACACTGTGAGTCAATACACTGTGAGTCAATACCCTGTGAATCAATACCCTGTGAGTCAATACACTGTGATACATTACACTGTGGGTCAATACACTGTGAGTCAATACAAACACTTTTAATTCTTATATTTTTTAGTGTATTATAAACTATGTAATATGTCGCTGTATAATGTAAATGAATACTACAGTAATGGCATGTTATACAAGTAAACTGTATATCCTCTGGGGCTGAATCAGTTTCCGCATTTAATGGCGAACTGAGGATATTGAAGAGTGGTAGCAGGTTCTTGAAGTCTTGGAACCTCCTTTCAAATTCCACAACCAAGGCATCCAACTGAGCCTTTTTTTGTCAGCCATTTCAGCAGAAATTGTTCTCTGTTTCAGCAAAGCGAAATGGCAGTTAATTCAACTTTTCCATAATGCCAATTGCAAATATGAAGTATGACCTCCACTCTTCGTTAACATTGTTAGTAACAAAGTCACAAACAAAACCCTTCATCTCCAGGAACATGACTATTTCTTCCATGAGATCTCACGCTCGTCTTGTCCAGAGTCACCCAGCGACACTTGTGGTAGATAATATAATAATGTTCAGTTTCCAAATCATTAAGCAGTGCCTGGAACTGCCTGGGATTAAATGCACAGGCACTGATGAGATTTAACACATTGCAACTGGATCAAAAACATGATGTATATTCAACGTAGCTTTACACATACTTTCCTTATGGATGACACAGTGGAGAGGTAAAAGTGTACGGTCAGGATATTCTTCTTTAAATTTATTATTCATCAACTTCACCAGACCTTCGTTTTTCTAGATAAAGCACACGCTTCATCATTTGTTACACTTGCCATCTTAATCCTCACCAACTCAGTTCTTTCAACACAGTTCTCAAAAGAACTAAATAAATCTTGGCCTGTGGTTGTCTTTTTGAGTGGCTCAACACAAAGTAATTCTGCAGTAAGCTCAAAACGAGTGTTTATTCCCCGTATAAATTCCAACATCGGTACTTTCGTCCAACGAAGAGAGTAATACAAAAAGTATTTGCCTGCATCTCAAAGTTTGTGCATCAAATTGTCACTTATCTTTTCAACACGCCTGACTAGAGTTTTCCTTGATAAAGAAATGCTGTCAAATTTTGGGCATATCATGCTTGCTGTATCTGACAAGCATTCCTTGATGAGCACGCCGTCAAAAAAATGATTGTCCCGTTGTACAATCTTATGGGTCAGCAACCAATAGGCTTCGGTTGCAGCATCTTGTATTACAGATTGTTTGGTAAAAAGGTTCGCTACTTCTTTTAAATTCTTAAACAACTCCTGTTATTTTATTATCGTTAAATTGTGTCCGAAATCCAAAATGTTTTGTTTGGTGTTGTCTTTTTAAGTTGCACTCCTTATAGACGGTCACAAATTCATGGCACAACAAGCAGACTGCTATGTTTCCAACTCTGGTGAAGCAGTAATTAGAAGTCCATGGCACAACAAGCAGACTGCTATGTTCCCAACTCTGGTGAAGCAGTAATTAGCAGTCCATGGCATAGCAAGCAGACCGCTAAGATCCCAACTCTGGTGTAGCAGTAATTAGCAGTCCATGGCACAACAAGCAGACCGCTATGTTCCCAACTCTGGTGAAGCAGTAATTAGCAGTCCATGGCACAACAAGCAGACTGCTATGTTCCCAACTCTGGTGTAGCAGTAATTAGCAGTCAATGCCTCATTAAAAAACATGACATTCTTCGTCAATCTTTTTTTTTTGGCAGCCCTCACGTACAATCAACGTCTATAGCAGCACTCATGGCTAAATCAACGTCTTTTCGCTTTTAAATAAAAATTTTTATAAAACTTTACACAATTGACACTGTAAACAAAAACCTCTTCTGGTTGAGTGGAAAAAAGTTTCAAATAGGGATGTTAACAATTAACGAATAGTAATCAATAATATTCTGGAGCCATAAAACTTATTTAATATCCCTAGATTTGAAACAAATAGTCTGAATAAAACCAGCATCTTAAGCTGTTCCATTCTGGACACAGGACGTGTTAGCGCATTTTCGTGTTGTGTATCAGTACGTATGTTAGCTTTCAGTAAATATTTGTAAATTTTGGAAATGTTTATAAATTCAATTGTGTAATGCATATATCTGAAAAAAAATATTAAAAAAAGAAAATGACATAATTATTAATATACCTTATATAGTAAAAAACACAGATGCCCAGCCCTCAAAGGGCATGGCCAAAATTATTTAAACCAAATTTATGTTAGGGGGATAGATACTCTTGGGGCCCCTAGGGCCCTTATTCTCGTATCGCTATGTATAAGGTGTAGAATGGGGTCATGAAAATGACATAAATATTAATATAATTTATATAGTAAAAAAACGGTACCCTAAGAAACACTAATGGCCAGCCCTCAGTTGTCAGATCGTGAAATGTCCTTTTGATGCAGGAATAGCAGGCCAAGACCTACAAAAAAAAGTATATACATCATGGATCTAGGACGTATGGTTTCTGAGATCTAGGGTGATGACAGACGGACAAAACGGAAACAATAGCGCATTCGACTTTTCGAAAATGCGCTAATTAAAAACATACAGTGAAAACTCTAAACAAAGAAAATGAAAAACGACACAGGACCATAACATGTGCAATGTACATAAATACGGGCCGCATAATATACTGTGACGGGACATATCTGCCAGAATCGCAGTTAGGACATACCTATTAGCACCGCAGCTAGGACATATCTACCAGCACCGAAGCTAGGACATATCCATTAGCACCGCAGCTAGGACATATCTACCAACACCGCAGCTAGGACATATCTACCATCACCGTATTTAGGACTTATCTACCATGATCGCAGCTAGATCATATCTATTAGCACCGCAGCTAGGACATATTTATTAGCACCGCAGCTAGGACATATCTACCATCACCGCAGCTAAAACATATCTACCATCATCGCAGCTAGGACATATCTACCATCGTCGCAGCTAGGGCATATCTATTAGCACCGCAGCTAGGACATATCTACCAACACCGCAGCTAGAACATATCTACCATCACCGTAGTTAGGATTTATCTACCATCATCGCAGCTAGGACATATCTATTAGAACCGCAGCTAGGACATATTTATTAGCACCGCAGACAGGACATATCTACCATCGTTGCAGCTAGGACATATCTACCATCATCGCAGCTAGGACATATCTATTAGCACCGCTGCTAGGACATATTTATTAGCACCGCAGCTAGGACATATTTATTAGCACCGCAGCTAGGACATATCTACCATCATCGCAGCTAGGACATATCTATTAGCACCGCAGCTAGGACATATCTATTAGCACCGCAGCTAGGACATATCTACCATCACCGCAGCTAAACATATCTACCATCATCGCAGCTAGGACATATCTACTATCGTCACAGCTAGGGCATATCTATTAGCACCGCAGCTAGGACATATCTATTAGCACCGCAGCTAGGACATATCTACCAACACCGCAGCTAGGAGATATCTACCATCACCGTAGTTAGGATTTATCTACCATCATCGCAGCTAGGACATATCTATTAGCACCGCAGCTAGGACATTTTTATTAGCACCGCAGCTAGGACATATCTACCATCACCGCAGCTAGGACATATCTACCATCACCGCAGCTAGGACATATCTATTAGCACCGCAGCTAGGACATATCTACCATCACCGCAGCTAGGACATATCTACCATCACCGCAGCTAGGACATATCTACCATCACCGCAGCTAGGACATATCTACCATCGCCGCAGCTAGGACATATCTACCATCACCGCAGGTAGGATATATCTACCATCATCGCAGCTAGGACATATCTATTATCACCACAGCTAGGACATATCTATTAGCACCGCAACTAGGACATATCTACCATCACCGTATCTATGACATATCTATTAGCAACGCAGCTAGGACATATCTACCAGCACCGCAGCTAGGACATATCTACCATCACCGCAGCTAGGACATATCTACCATCACCGCAGCTAGGACATATATACCATCACCGCATGTAAGACTTATCTACTATTTTGATTTTTAAAATGACAATCAGTGTATGCAAAATGCTGGTAATGATGGCAGGAGCCATAGTTAATGCTCTAATGAGATTTTATCAGGACTCATTTCTAGAGAATAGAAGAGACTTGTTAAATGACAAACGACTGGTCAGGCAAAAGATGAAAAAATTCATCTTAGACACCTCCCCCCAACAAATCTGGGCAATATTTTGTTTAAAGTATGGTGTAATATTAGTTCACTTCAGTGGAGATTCGAAAACTGAGACAAATATGAGATGACATTAGCTGTTTAATAAATGAAACATTCGCAGTTAAATCTGTACAAGAATAACATCAATATGTTACTACTGTACAAGAATGACATCAACCGTTACTACTGTAAATGACATCAACCTGTTACTACTGTACAAGAATGACATCAACCGTTACTACTGTACAAGAATGACATAAACCTATTCCTACTGTACAAGACTGACATCAACCTGTTACTACTGTACAAGAATGACATCAGCTTGTTACTTTTGTACAAGAATAACATCAACCTGTTACTACTCTACAAGAATGACATCACCCTGTTACTATTGTACAAGAATGACATGAACATGTTACTTTTATACAAGAATGACATCAACCTGTTACTACTGTACAAGAATAACATCAACCTGTTACTACTGTACAAGAATGACATCAACCGTTACTACTGTAAATGACATCAACCTGTTACTACTGTACAAGAATGACATCAACCGTTACTACTGTACAAGAATGACATCAGCTTGTTACTTTTGTACAAGAATAACATCAACCTGTTACTACTCTACAAGAATGACATCACCCTGTTACTATTGTACAAGAATGACATGAACATGTTACTTTTATACAAGAATGACATCAACCTGTTACTACTGTACAAGAATGACATCAACCTGTTACTACTGTAAAGAATGACATCAACGTGTTACTACTGTACAAGAATGACATCAATATGTTGTTGATTTACCACTGAATAAAATCGTTAACAGGTTACATCTGTACACAGTTACACCAAAATAAAAATAATAATTGTTGAAGATCATCCATGTCATTAGACCGAATGTCTGCGTTGTCATAGCTAACAGTTGAACATGAAACAGCATGATAATGATATAATAAACACCTATACACAAGTATCAAAGCAAGTAAAGTCAGTTTGTAGAGATAATTGTTATGTTAAACATTTGCTATCATGATAAGACTGTAACAAATAGGTTATTTTGATTAGTTAAAATTCTTGGTAAATTTATGTTGCAAATGATTCCTTTATATGTTTAGCCTTGATGGTACTTTTACACCATCTTTTGCATTGTATATATTTATTTGATGCCATTAAACCAATGTGCACTTTTTATCGTGCTTATATATGTATATAATTTTTACTTCATACTATATATTAGGCTAATTTCTTCAAGTAACCTGATCATTGAGTGCCCAGCTTCAGATAGTAAAATGTCACCGAAAGGTCTACATGTCAGCTGGTTGTTAATTGTCAGTCTTCATCTACTATGTTACATGAGTAAGTATTTGTTAATACATTAAATAGATTGAAGCAGTACCTTAGAATGTAAATTGAAGCACTAACTTAGAATGTAAATTGAAGCACTACCTTAGAATGTAAATTGAAGCACTACCCTTAGAATGTAAATTGAAGCACTACCTTAGAATGTAAATTGAAGCACTACCCTTAGAATGTAAATTGAAGCACTACCTTAGAATGTAAATTGAAGCACTACCCTTAGAATGTAAATTGAACCACTACCTTAGAATGTAAATTGAAGCACTACCCTTAGAATGTAAATTGAAGCACTACCTTAGAATGAAAATTGAAGCACTACCCTTAGAATGTAAATTGAAGTACTACCTTAGAATGTAGATTGAAGCACTATCTTAGAATATAAATTGAAGTTACCACCACTTTATTTTATAAACGTTGTTTCTGAGACTAAAAATAAATTCCTGGGTGAATTTGAAAAACGTATAGGCCTTATTTGCCTTTCATAATAATGTTCTGTAGATTTCTCTTTATTTATTTGCACCATTTATACGGCTTATCTTCTATATACATAATCGTCTAACATAGTCGACCGTAAGTACTTTTGACAGACCCTCACACCGTGCGGTGCATTTGATGTTCATGGCAATAAAAGCCACGTCTGCACGTTACAAATACAAGGCACCGCACGGATGAAATAGTACATCAAAGACGAAGAGAGGTTTTACGTCACACGTTCGTGAAGACAACTTACTAGATGAGAGTATGTTTGGTGCGCATTTTTTCATCAAATGACTCTTTCTTGAATAAAAATGAAATGCTGGGGAATTCTAAACACAACAAGGATTTCTTTTTAATGAATTAAGATTTTTGAATGATATGGAGTAGTGTGCGCAAATTATGTAAAGTTGGAATAAAAATGAAATAGAAAAAATTAAAAAAATTCATGTTCTAAGAACATTCAGTTATACTAAATGCCCCGTTTTGTAATTTTGTGCCTGTGGTGCCAATAATATGTAAGACTTATGTATCTCTATCTAGAGATAGATAGATAGAAGATAGTGATAGAGATAGATAGATAGATTGATTGATAGATACATACATACAGATAGATAGAGATAGATACATAGAGACAGATATGAAGAACTGTTTGGAAATGATATGGAGTAGTGTGCGCAAATTATGTTAAGTTGGATGTTAGATTCAAAGTTTAATAGTTGGGGGTTGTTTTTGTTAAGCTTGTGTACCCATAATGAGGATTATTTTCTTTGGGATGAATTATATAAAAAGCTATTTTAGTATATAGACTGACTGTTAACGCGCTCAAATATATATTACCGAGTTGGTTGGGATAGGGGAGGGAATAAACCAAATGGTTGCAGAAAGGGGGGTGTTTACTAGTAACCAATAAGAGCACATAATTCAATTGAATGAGATGTTAAAATGAGTGAATAATGGGGCCGGCCGGTAGAGCTGATCACGTGAATAATGGGGCCGGCCGGTAGAGCTGATCACGTGAATAATGGAACCGGCAGGTATGGCATATCACGTGAATAATGGAACCGGCAGGTATGGCAGATCACGTGAATAATGGAGCCGGCAGGTAGGGCTGATCAAGTGAATAATGGGGCCGGCAGGTAGTGCTGATCATGTCTTTACCTGTGTGTGCATGGTTGTACGTGTTTACCTGTGTGTGCATGACTGTACGTGTTTACTTGTGTGCATGGCTGTACGTGTTTACCTGTGTGTGCATGGCTGTACGTGTTTACCTGTGTGTGCATGCCTTACGTGTTTACCTGTGTGTGCATGGCTGTACGTCTTACCTGGCTGTACGTGTTTACCTTGTGTGCATGTCTGTGTCTGTCTGTGTCTTTGTGAGTGTATTTGCGTCTGTTTGTGTCTGTGTGTGTATTTGTTTGTGTCTGTGTGTGTGTCTGTCTGTGTCTGTGTGAGTGTGTTTGATTCTGTGTGTGTCTGTGTGTCTGTAAATGTCTGTAAAATGTCTGTGTGTGTCTGTGTGAGTGTCTGTGTGTGTCTATATGAGTATCTGTGTGTGTCTGTGTGAGTGTGTGTGTCTGTCTGTATTTGTGTGAGTGTGTTTGTGTCTGTGTGTATGTCTGTGCGAGTGTCTGTATGTGTGTATGAGCGTCTTTGAGTGTATGTGTGTGTCTGTTTGAGTGTCTGTGTGTATCTATTTGAGTCTCTGTGTGTGTCTGTTTGTATTTGTGTGAGTGTCTGTAAGGGTCTGTGTGATGGCACTGAATATTTTTAATTTTCTTGCCTCTTCGTGGCATCATGGAATGGTCACGTGATTCCCTATAAATTTCTTTATGAAGTTGCGTTTCGTACTACGACCAGTCCTAACATAGCGAACGCCACCTACGAAACGGATTTGGCAAGTTTGTGAAGATCCCAGTTTTCTTAACAGATGGCAATTGAAACGCGCAACGTCTGCAGCAGTCAAAGTATTAACTGAAACCCACACTGTCAATGTTTGACTCATTCTTTTTCAACCAATCAGCAATGTATCAATGTTTCAATTCAAAAATATTTGATTCATTATTTTTCAGCCAATCAGCAATGTGTCAAAGACTGTAAAAATGAAACTGGCTACTTCCCCGACTGTACAAGATGTGATTACTTCACTCAGTGTGACCACGGTTTACTCTATCGTATGCCATGTCAGAACAAGACATTCTTCAACACAAATGTTAACGTGTGTACCGAGTCCCTTCCCTCATACTGCGAGTAAGACAATATCCGGGTTCTTCATATTTTGTTGCTTATTAAGCTGAACTATTTATATAAATAACTAGTTTTACTTTGCAATTCAAATGCAGGGAGCTAGATGGGATGGAGATAGATGGGATGGGGCTAGTTGGGATGGGGCTAGTTGGGATGGAGCTAGATGGGATGGAGCTAGATTGGATGGAGCTAGATGGGACGGAGCTAGGCGGGATGGAGAGTTGGGATGGAGCTAGATGGGATGGAGCTAGATGGGATGGAGCTGGGCTTGAGCTAGTTGGGATGGAACTAGATGGGATGGAGCTAGTTGGGATGGAGCTAGATGGGATAGAGCTAGGCGGGATGAAACTAGGCGGGTTGGAGCTAGGCAGGATGGAGCTAGATGGGATGGAGCTAGGCGGGATGGAGCTAGTTGGGATGGAGCTAGATGAGATGGAGCTAGATGAGATGGAGCTAGTTGGGATGGAGCTAGGCGGGACGGAGATAGGCGGGATGGAGCTAGATGGGATGTAGCTAGATGGGATAGAGCTAGTTGGGATGGAGCTAGATGAGATGGAGCTAGTTGGGATAGATCTAGATGGGATGGAGCTAAATGGGATGGAGCTAGATGGGATGGAGCTAGTTGGGATTTTTTATTCTTCAACCAATTCCTGTGTCATATCATAGAAATGTCATCAATTAAACTTTCCTTCTGGTTAGACCAAATTGTATGTAAAATCAGATAAAGAAAATTCAAATTCAACACACGTGACAATAATGTTTTTCTCACTTGGACTTTAGAAATATATTTAACTAACAAAAACATTTTAAAAGTATCCTCACTACGCTTCTGGAGATAACTTAAACGTAGGAATAAAGAAAAGATGACATTTACATTTTTTTTTTACAGACAAAAAAACTTTCTTAATACCATTTGAAAACATTCAAAATAAAATACTTTTATAACTAAGACTAAATTGTTAATGTTATATTTCATTTTTTTAACTCTCTTTATATTTCATTTTTTAACTTTCTCTCTTTTTTTATTTTTTCCCCACCTATTTTAAAAGTTCTAAGGGAAACTATATAGGATCTGTGTCTGAACTGACAGTACAAGGAAGTCAACGTTCACCAAATCCCAGCCAAGATCAACCACAGAAAAATCCTGAACCCATTAAGCAGACCAATGCCAATGCTGGAGACTCTCTCATTTCTCCTATATATAATATGTTTGATAGTCTGTTTGGCCCACCACCTGCGGACAGTAAGGCCACTGACAAATCTGTTGATCCTTTTGACGCTTTGTTCCTTAACAACAACAACAACAACAACAATGGGCAGCTGGACGATTTATTTAATTTGGGTCAAGGCAGTTTTGGAATTCCAATAGCACAAGAAAATCCGTTTGATGCTTTATTTAGTGATAATAAAGACACTCCAGTACCCAGTCCAGTTGGCTCAAACTCAATTTATTCCCCTTCACAATCACAGTCTAGTCAATTCAATGCCTTATTTCAAGACAGTGGCAGTCCTGCTGAACTCAAACGTAAGTCATTATGTCTTTTCTTTATACCAGAGCCGGCTTTAGACTTTGGACCACTAAAAGCGATAGCTCCATATCGGGCCGCGCGCTACAGAGTAATTTACAATGAGCCTGACAAGTTTGTACAACAGATTGCTAAATTTAACGTAACATTCTTGAAGAGTGCAGCAGTAATTAGTGAAAAAATACCCCCTTCTCCCTGTGCCAAACCTAGGGATTTGGGGGCCCGGGGGGCGTGGCTTCTTTGGGGGGGCCCCTGCATTTTGACATTCGACACCATGACATGAGATAATGTACTTAATATGTAATGTAAAAAAATTTGGGGCCCCCTCAAGCTGGGGCCCGGGGTGACTTTCGATTTTGGACCCCTCTCTGCCACCCTAGGTACGCCTCTGCCTTCTCCTCACACACTTTACCGGGTTTTGTATGCGTGCTTTCTGTCTATGTACACTCATTAATGATGTACTATGCCGTTAAATTGAATTGTACGTACTAAAATTTTCTTTATTTTGCGCTGTTTTATCAGAGGGCAAGATCGGGTCAGTTACCAATTAATTACAAACACATTAGGCTATATGACTGTAATAAATAGGCCCTGCTGGTCAATATTTACTGTACATAAAAACAAAACGAAAATAAACATCAGTTTTAAAACTGTCTAAAGAGAGATGATTATCACATCCATAATATTAGACTTTTTTTTATTAGGGTTTATTTTTTTACACTAAGTGGCGATTTATTGGGGGAGTGGGCGAAACACCTGATACTTTTTTAAAATGAATTTCAGTTCCTAAGTGGGTCGTGAGAACCGATCATGTTTCTAAGTGGGTCGTGAGAACCGATCATGTTTCTAAGTGGGTCGTGAGAACCGATCATGTTTCTAAGTGGGTCGTGAGAACCAATCATGTTTCTAAATGCGTCTGGAGAACCGATCGTGGGAACCGATCATGTTTCTACTTGGGTCCTGAAACGTTAAAATTATAGAACCTTTGTCTTAATTAGGTTAAATTAAAAATGTTACTCCGGTCTTCAGTGGTATGATTAAATCAGAAACATGTTATTCCCGTCTTCAGTGGTATGATTAAATCAGAAACATGTTATTCCGGTCTTCAGTGGTATGATTAAATCAGAAACATGTTATTCCGGTCTTCAGTGGTATGATTAAATCAGAAACATGTTATTCCGGTCTTCAGTGGTATGATTAAATCAGAAACATGTTATTCCGGTCTTCAGTGGTATGATTAAATCAGAAACATGTTATTCCGGTCTTCAGTGGTATGATTAAATCAGAAACATGTTATTCCGGTCTATGGCTGTGTTCTGGAGTTTTGAAATTTCAAACCAAAAAAGCGGCGACAATGAGGGAAAAGTCCTACTTGAAGTTCTGCTAACATCATATTAGCAGGACGGTCGTCATTGGTCTTTTAGTCTGCTACACTTTTATCTCATCTAAAGACGAAATACTTATCATTTACACTGCTCAAAGACTCTCTTTTAAGACATGTTTAGCTCAAGACAAGTTTAGCTCGAGACAATTTAGCCCGAGACAAGTTTAGCTCGAGACAAGTTTAGCCCGAGACAAGTTTAGCCCGAGACAAGTTTAGTCCGAGACAAGTTTAGCCTGAGACAAGTTTAGCCCGAGACAAGTTTAGTCCGAGACAAGTTTAGCCCAAGACAAGTTTGGCTCGAGACAAGTTTAGCCCGAGACAAGTTTAGTCCGAGACAAGTTTAGCCGAATATTTAGAACTACAAACAGTCCCACGTGATTTAAAGCTTGTTTTATTTGGATTTTCTCAAGAGGATAGGTGATTTTTGTTAAAAATGATAATAATGCAAAAAGATACTCGCAGAAACTTAAAAACAAAATGTTAAAAAAAAAAAATTGTGTACAACATTGTGTGGGATTGTTACATTATGTGTCACAAGTTCTGATTGTTGCATTATGTGTAACAACTTGAGATTGTTGCATAATGTGTCACAAGTTGTGATTGTTGCATTATGTGTAACAGCCTGTGATTGTTGCATTGTGTGTCACAAGTTTGTGATTGTTGCATTATGTGTCACAAGTTGTGATTTGTTGCATCATGTGCAACAACCTTGTGCATTGTTGCATAATGTGTCTGAAGTTGTGATTGTAGCATTATGTGTCACAAGTTGTGATTGTTGAATTATGTGTAACAACCTGTTATAGTTGCATTGTGTGTCACAAGTTGTGATTGTTGCATTATAAAATCAAGTTCTGATTGTTGAATTATGTTTGTTTTTCTTTGTTTAAGAGTTTAATATTAGCTTGTTTCTTTAACACTGTGTATCAAATGTGCTTTCACCATGTTTTGTAATTGGTGCATTGTGCAGAGATATAAAAAGAGATAGAACATAACACAAAGTAATGAAAAACGTAACAGATAACGTTGAATCATGTTAAATAGTAATAGGGTTCACTATTATGGAACATTTTTTCCTTAATTTAACCCCACTTCCCCACTTTCCGCGAAACCATTCCCTAACGCTGTGTCACACGGATTCCCCCACCCCCTCTAATCATTCCCTAACGCTGTGTCACAATGATTCCCCGTCCCCTCTAATCATTCCCTAACGCTGTGTCACAATGATTCCCCACCCCCTCTAATCATTCCCTAACGCTGTGTCACAATGATTCCCCACCTCCCCTCTAATCATTCCCTAAAGCTGTGTCACAATGATTCCCAATGCCAATGCTGGAGACTCTCTCATTTCTCCTATATATAATATGTTTGATAGTCTGTTTGGCCCACCACCTGCGGACAGTAAGGCCACTGACAAATCTGTTGATCCTTTTGACGCTTTGTTCCTTGACAACAACAACAACAATGGGCAGCTGGACAATTTATTTAATTTGGGTCAAGGCAGTTTTGGAATTCCAATAGCACAAGAAAATCCGTTTGATGCTTTATTTAGCGACAATAAAGACACTCCAGTACCCAGTCCAGTCGGCTCAAACTCAATTTATTCCCCTTCACAATCACAGTCTAGTCAATTCAATGCCTTATTTCAAGACAGTGGCAGTCCTGCTGAACTCAAACGTAAGTCATTATGTCTTTTCTTTCTACCAGCGCCGGCTTTAGACTTTGGACAACTAAAAGCGATAGCTCCATTTCGGGCCGCGCGCTACAGAGTAATTTACAATGAGCTCGACAAGTTTGTACAACAGATTGCTAATTTAACGTAACATTCTTAAAGAGTGCAGCAGTAATTAGTGAAACAATGTTCTTACTGCTAAGAAAAAATACACCCTTCTCCCAGCCCCAAACCTGGGGATTTGGGGGCCCGGGGGGCTTGGCTTCTTTGGGGGCCCCTGCATTTTGACATTCGACACCATGACATGAGATAATGTACTTAATATGTAATGTAAAAAATTTTGGGGCCCTCTCAAGCTGGGGCCCGGGGTGACTTTCGATTTTGGAACCCCTCTGACACCCTAGGTACGCCTCTACCTTCTCCCCACACACTTTACCGGGTTTTGTATGCGTGCTTTCTGTCTATGTACACTCATTAATGATGTACTATGCGGTTAAGTTGAATTGTACGTACTAAAATTTTCTTTATTTTGCGCTGTTTTATCAGAGGGCAAGGTCGGGTCAGTTACCAATTAATTACAAACACATTAGGCTATATGACTGTAATAAATAGGCCCTGCTGGTCAATATTTACTGTAATAAAAACAAAACGAAAATAAACATCAGTTTTAAAACTGTCTAAAGAGAGATATTATCACATCCATAATATTAGACTTTTTTTTATTAGGGTTTATTTTTTTACACTAAGTGGCGATTTATTGGGGAGGGGGGCGAAAGTTGGCAACTAAGATAAGGGCCCACACCTGATACTTTTTTTAAAATGAATTTCAGTTCCTAAGTGGGTCGTGAGAACCGATCATGTTTCTAAGTGGGTCGTGAGAACCGATCATGTTTCTAAGTGGGTCGTGAGAACCGATCATGTTTCTAAGTGGGTCGTGAGAACCAATCATGTTTCTAAATGCGTCTGGAGAACCGATCGTGGGAACCGATCATGTTTCTACTTGGGTCCTGAAACGTTAAAATTATAGAACCTTTGTCTTAATTAGGTTAAATTAAAAATGTTACTCCGGTCTTCAGTGGTATGATTAAATCAGAAACATGTTATTCCCGTCTTCAGTGGTATGATTAAATCAGAAACATGTTATTCCGGTCTTCAGTGGTATGATTAAATCAGAAACATGTTATTCCGGTCTTCAGTGGTATGATTAAATCAGAAACATGTTATTCCGGTCTTCAGTGGTATGATTAAATCAGAAACATGTTATTCCGGTCTTCAGTGGTATGATTAAATCAGAAACATGTTATTCCGGTCTTCAGTGGTATGATTAAATCAGAAACATGTTATTCCGGTCTATGGCTGTGTTCTGGAGTTTTGAAATTTCAAACCAAAAAAGCGGCGACAATGAGGGAAAAGTCCTACTTGAAGTTCTGCTAACATCATATTAGCAGGACGGTCGTCATTGGTCTTTTAGTCTGCTACACTTTTATCTCATCTAAAGACGACATAGTTATCATTTACACTGCTCAAAGACTCTCTTTTAAGACATGTTTAGCTCGAGACAAGTTTAGCTCGAGACAATTTAGCCCGAGACAAGTTTAGCTCGAGACAAGTTTAGCCCGAGACAAGTTTAGCCCGAGACAAGTTTAGTCCGAGACAAGTTTAGCCTGAGACAAGTTTAGCCCGAGACAAGTTTAGTCCGAGACAAGTTTAGCCCAAGACAAGTTTAGCTCGAGACAAGTTTAGCCCGAGACAAGTTTAGTCCGAGACAAGTTTAGCCGAATATTTAGAACTACAAACAGTCCCACGTGATTTAAAGCTTGTTTTATTTGGATTTTCTCAAGAGGATAGGTGATTTTTGTTAAAAATGATAATAATGCAAAAAGATACTCGCAGAAACTTAAAAACAAAATGTTAAAAAAAAAAATTGTGTACAACATTGTGTGATTGTTACATTATGTGTCACAAGTTCTGATTGTTGCATTATGTGTAACAACTTGTGATTGTTGCATAATGTGTCACAAGTTGTGATTGTTGCATTATGTGTAACAGCCTGTGATTGTTGCATTGTGTGTCACAAGTTGTGATTGTTGCATTATGTGTCACAAGTTGTGATTGTTGCATCATGTGTAACAACTTGTGATTGTTGCATAATGTGTCACAAGTTGTGATTGTAGCATTATGTGTCACAAGTTGTGATTGTTGAATTATGTGTAACAACCTGTTATAGTTGCATTGTGTGTCACAAGTTGTGATTGTTGCATTATGTGTCACAAGTTCTGATTGTTGAATTATGTTTGTTTTTCTTTGTTTAAGAGTTTAATATTAGCTTGTTTCTTTAACACTGTGTATCAAATGTGCTTTCACCATGTTTTGTAATTGGTGCATTGTGCAGAGATATAAAGAGATAGAACATAACACAAAGTAATGAAAAACGTAACAGATAACGTTGAATCATGTTAAATAGTAATAGGGTTCACTATTATGGAACATTTTTTTCCTTAATTTAACCCCACCTCCCCACTTTCCGCGAAACCATTCCCTAACGCTGTGTCACACGGATTCCCCACCCCCTCTAATCATTCCCTAACGCTGTGTCACAATGATTCCCCGTCCCCTCTAATCATTCCCTAACGCTGTGTCACAATGATTCCCCACCCCCTCTAATCATTCCCTAACGCTGTGTCACAATGATTCCCCACTCCCTCTAATCATTCCCTAAAGCTGTGTCACAATGATTCCCCACCCCCTCTAATCATTCCCTAACGCTGTGTCACACTGATTCCCCACTCCCCTCTATCCGCAAAAACATTCCCTAACGCTGTGTCACACTGATTCCCCACCCCCTCTAATCATTCGCTAACGCTGTGTCACACTAATTCCCCAACCCCTCTAATCATTCCCTAACGTTGTTTCACACTGATTCCCCACCCCTTCTGATCATTCTTTAACGTTGTGTCACACTGATTCCCTAACCCTTTTATCATTCCCTAACGCTGTGTCACACTGATTCCCCGCCCCCTCTAATCATTCGCTGACGCTGTGTCACACTGATTTCCCACCCCCTCTAATCATTCCCTAACGTTGTGTCACACTGATTCCCCACCTCTTCTGATCATTCCCTAACGTTGTGTCACACTGATTCCCAACCCCTCTGATCATTCTTTAACGTTGTGTCACACTGATTCCCTAACCCTTTTATCAATCCCTAACGCTGTGTCACACCGATTCCCCAACCCCTCTAATCATTCGCTAACGCTGTGTCACACTGATTCCCCACCCCCTCTAATCATTCCCTAACGTTGTTTCACACTGATTCCCCACCCCCTCTGATCATTCTTTAACGTTGTGTCACACTGATTTCCTAACCCTTTTATCATTCCCTAATGCTGTGTCACACTGATTCCCCACCCCCTCTAATCATTCGCTAACACTGTGTCACACTGATTCCCCACCCCCTCTAATCATTCGCTAACTCTGTGTCACACTGATTCCCCACCCCCTCTAATCATTCCCTAACGCTGTGTCACACTGATTCCCCACCCCCTCTAATCATTCCCTAAAGTTGTGTCACAATGATTCCCCACTCCCCTCTATCCGCAAAACCATTCCCTAACGCTGTGTCACACTGATTCCCCACTCCCCTCTCTCCGCAAAAACATTCCCTAACGCTGGTTCACACTGATTCCCCGCCCCCTCTAATCATTCGCTGACGATGTGTCACACTGATTTCCCACCCCCTCTAATCATTCCCTAACGTTGTGTCACACTGATTCCCCAACTCTTCTGATCATTCCCTAACGTTGTGTCACACTGATTCCCCACCCCTCTGATCATTCTTTAACGTTGAGTCACACTGATTCCCTAACCCTTTTATCATTCCCTAATGCTGTGTCACACCAATTCCCCAACCCCTCTAATCATTCGCTAACGCTGTGTCACACTGATTCCCCACCCCCTCTAATCATTCCCTAACGTTGTGTCACACTGATTCCCCACCTCTTCTGATCATTCCCTAACGTTGTGTCACACTGATTCCCCACCCCCTCTATCCGCAAAATCATTCCCTAACGCTGTGTCACAAAGATTCCCCAACCCCTCTAATCATTCCCTAACGCTGTGTCACACTGATTCCTCACCCCCTCTAATCATTCCCTAACGTTATTTCACACTGATTCCCCACCACTTCTGATCATTCTTTAACGTTGTGTCACACTGATTCCCTAACCCATTTATCATTCCCAAACGCTGTGTCACACTGATTCCCCACCCCCTCTAATCATTCGCTAACGCTGTGTTACACTGATTCCCCACCCCCTCTAATCATTCCCTAATGTTGTGTCACACTGATTCCCCACCTCTTCTGATCATTCCCTAACGCTGTGTCACACTGATTCCCCACCCTGTCTATCCGCAAAATCATTCCCTAACGCTGTGTCACAAAGATTCCCCAACCCCTCTAACCATTCCCTAACGCTGTGTCACACTGATTCCCCACCCCATCTGATCATTCGCTAAAGTTGTTTCACACTGATTCCCCCCCCCCCCTCTAATCATTCGCAAACGCTGTGTCACACTGATTCCCCACCCCTTTAATCATTCACTAACACTGTGTCACACTGATTCTCCACCCCCCTCTAATCATTCCCTAACGTTGTGTCACACTGATTTCCCACCCCTTTAATCATTCTCTAACGTTGTGTCACACTGATTCCCCACCCCCTATCCGCAAAACATTCCCTAACGCTGTGTCACACTGATTTCCCACCCCTCTAATCATTCGCTAACGCTGTGTCACACTGATTCCCCAATCCCCTCTATCCGCAAAACCATTCCCTAACGCTGTGTCACACTGATTCCCCACTCCCCTCTATCCGCAAAAACATTCCCTAACGCTGTGTTACACTAATTCCCCGCCCTCTCTAATCATTCGCTGACGCTGTGTCACACTGATTCCCGACCCCCTCTAATCATTCCCTAACGTTGTGTCACACTGATTCCCCACCTCTTCTGATCATTCCCTAACGTTGTGTCACACTGATTCCCCACCCCCTCAGATCATTCCCTAAAGTTGTGTCACACTGATTCCCCACCCCTCTAATCATTCGCTAACGCTGTGTCACACTGATTCCCCACCCCTCTAATCATTCGCCAACGCTGTGTCACACTGATTCCCCACCCCCTCTAATCATTCGCTAACGCTGTGTCACACTGATTCCCCACCCCTCTTATCAATCCCTAACGTTGTGTCACACTGATTCCCCACCTCTTCTGATCATTCCCTAACATTGTGTCACACTGATTCCCCACCCCTTTAATCATTCGCTAACGTTGTGTCACACTGATTCCCCACCCCCTCTAATCATTCCCAAACGTTGTTTCACACTGATTCCCCACCACCTCTGATCATTCTTTAACGTTGTGTCACACTGATTCCCTAACCCATTTATCATTCCCTAACGCTGTGTCACACTGATTCCCCACTCCCTCTAATCATTCCCTAACGTTGTGTCACACTGATTCCCCACCCCTCTAATCATTCGCTAACGCTGTGTCACACTGATTCGTCACCCACTCTAATCATTCGCTAACGTTGTGTCACACTCATTCCCCATCCCCTCTAATCATTCCCTAACTTTGTGTCACACTGATTCCCCACCCCCTCTAATCATTCCCTAAAGTTGTGTCACACTGATTCCCCACCCCCTCTAATCATTCGCTAACGCTGTGTCACACTGATTCCGCACTCCTCTAATCATTCGCCAACGCTGTGTCACACTGATTCCCCACCCCCTCTAATCATTCGCTAACGTTGTTTCACACTGATTCCCCACCCCTCTAATCATTCCCTAACGTTGTGTCACACTGATTCTCCACCCCCTCTAATCATTCGCTAACGCTATGTCACACTGATTCCCCATTCCTCTAATCATTCGCTAGCGCGGTGTCCACTGATTCCCCAGCCCCTCTAATCATTCCCTAACGTTGTTTTACACTGATTCCCCGCCCCCTCTAATCATTCGCTAACGCTGTGTCACACTGATTCCCCACCCCCTCTAATCATTCCCTAACGCTGTGTCACACTGATTCCCCACCGCCTCTAATCATTCGCTAACGCTGTGTCACACTGATTCCCCAGCCCTCTAATCATTCGCTAACGCTGTGTCACACTGATTCCACGCCCCCTCTAATCATTCGCTAACGCTGTTTCACACTGATTTCCCACCCCCTCTAATCATTCCCTAACGTTGTGTCACACTGATTCCCCACCTCTTCTGATCATTCCCTAACGATGTGTCACACTGATTCCCAACCCCTCTGATCATTCTTTAACGTTGTGTCACACTGATTCCCTAACCCTTTTATCATTCCCTAACGCTGTGTCACACCGATTCCCCAACCCCTCTAATCATTCGCTAACGCTGTGTCACACTGATTCCCCACCCCCTCTAATCATTCCCTAACGTTGTTTCACACTGACTCCTCACCCCCCTCTGATCATTCTTTAACGTTGTGTCACACTGATTTCCCTAACCCTTTTATCATTCCCCTAATGCTGTGTCACACTGATTCCCCACCCCCCTCTAATCATTCGCTAACGCTGTGTCACACTGATTCCCCACCCCCCTCTAATCATTCGCTAACTCTGTGTCACACTGATTCCCCGACCCCTCTAATCATTCCCTAACGCTGTGTCACACTGATTCCCCACCCCCTCTAATCATTCCCTAAAGTTGTGTCACAATGATTCCCCACTCCCCTCTATCCGCAAAACCATTCCCTAACGCTGTGTCACACTGATTCCCCACTCCCCTCTCTCCGCAAAAACATTCCCTAACGCTGTGTCACACTGATTCCCCGCCCCCTCTAATCATTCAGCTGACGATGTGTCACACTGATTTCCCACCCCCTCTAATCATTCCCTAACGTTGTGTCACACTGATTCCCCACCTCTTCTGATCATTCCCTAACGTTGTGTCACACTGATTCCCCACCCCTCTGATCATTCTTTAACGTTGAGTCACACTGATTCCCTAACCCTTTTATCATTCCCTAATGCTGTGTCACACCAATTCCCCCAACCCCCTCTAATCATTCGCTAACGCTGTGTCACACTGATTCCCCACCCCTCTAATCATTCCCTAACGTTGTGTCACACTGATTCCCCACCTCTTCTGATCATTCCCTAACGTTGTGTCACACTGATTCCCCCACCTCTATCCGCAAAATCATTCCCTAACGCTGTGTATCACAAAGATTCCCCAACCCCTCTAATCATTCCCTAACGCTGTGTCACACTGATTCCTCACCCCTCTAATCATTCCCTAACGTTATTTCACACTGATTCCCCACCACTTCTGATCATTCTTTAACGTTGTGTCACACTGATGTGTCACACTGATTCCCCCACCCCCTCTAATCATTCGCTAACGCTGTGTTACACTGATTCCCCACCCCCTCTAATCATTCCCCTAATGTTGTGTCACACTGATTCCCCACCTCTTCTGATCATTCCCTAACGCTGTGTCACACTGATTCCCCCACCCTGTCTATCCGCAAAATCATTCCCTAACGCTGTGTCACAAAGATTCCCCAACCCCTCTAACCATTCCCTAACGCTGTGTCTAACTGATTCCCCACCCCATCTGATCATTCGCTAAAGTTGTTTCACACTGATTCCCCACCCCCTCTAATCATTCGCAAACGCTGTGTCACACTGATTCCCCACCCCCTTTAATCATTCACTAACACTGTGTCACACTGATTCTCCACCCCTCTAATCATTCCCTAACGTTGTGTCACACTGATTTCCCACCCCCTCTAATCATTCTCTAACGTTGTGTCACACTGATTCCCCACCCCTATCCGCAAAAACATTCCCTAACGCTGTGTCACACTGATGCCCCACCCCTCTAATCATTCGCTAACGCTGTGTCACACTGATTCCCCAATCCCCTCTATCCGCAAAACCATTCCCTAACGCTGTGTCACACTGATTCCCCACTCCCCTCTATCCGCAAAAACATTCCCTAACGCTGTGTTACACTAATTCCCCGCCCTCTCTAATCATTCCCTAACGTTGTGTCACACTGATTCCCCACCTCTTCTGATCATTCCCTAACGTTGTGTCACACTGATTCCCCACCCCCTCTGATCATTCCCTAAAGTTGTGTCACACTGATTCCCCACCCCCTCTAATCATTCGCTAACGCTGTGTCACACTGATTCCCCACCCCTCTAATCATTCGCCAACGCTGTGTCACACTGATTCCCCACCCCCTCTAATCATTCGCTAACGCTGTGTCACACTGATTCCCCACCCCCTCTTATCAATCCCTAACGTTGTGTCACACTGATTCCCCACCTCTTCTGATCATTCCCTAACATTGTGTCACACTGATTCCCCACCCCTTTAATCATTCGCTAACGTTGTGTCACACTGATTCCCCACCCCCTCTAATCATTCCCAAACGTTGTTTCACACTGATTCCCCACCACCTCTGATCATTCTTTAACGTTGTGTCACACTGATTCCCTAACCCATTTATCATTCCCTAACGCTGTGTCACACTGATTCCCCACTCCCTCTAATCATTCCCTAACGTTGTGTCACACTGATTCCCCACCCCCTCTAATCATTCGCTAACGCTGTGTCACACTGATTCGTCACCCACTCTAATCATTCGCTAACGCTGTGTCACACTCATTCCCCATCCCCTCTAATCATTCGCTAACGTTGTTTCACACTGATTCCCCACCCCCTCTAATCATTCCCTAACGTTGTGTCACACTGATTCTCCACCCCCTCTAATCATTCGCTAACGCTATGTCAGACTGATTCCCCAGCCCCTCTAATCATTCCCTAACGTTGTTTTACACTGATTCCCCACCCCCTCTAATCATTCGCTAACGCTGTGTCACACTGATTCCCCACCCCCTCTAATCATTCCCTAACGCTGTGTCACACTGATTCCCCACCGCCTCTAATCATTCGCTAACGCTGTGTCACACTGATTCCCCAGCCCTCTAATCATTCGCTAACGCTGTGTCACACTGATTCCCCAGCCCTCTAATCATTCCCTAACGTTGTGTCACACTGATTCCCCAACTCTTATGATCATTCTCTAACGTTGTGTCACATTTATTCCCCATCCCCTCTGATCATTCTTTAACGTTGTGTCACACTGATTCCCTAACCCTTTTATCATTCCTTAATGCTGTGACACACTGATTCCCCAACCCCTCTAATCATTCGCTAACGCTGTGTCACACTGATTCCTCACCCCCTCTAATCAATCCCTAACGTTGTGTCACACTGATTCCCCACCTCTTCTGATCATTCCCTAACTTTGTGTCACACTGATTCCCCACCCCTTTAATCATTCGCTAACGCTGTGTTACACTGATTCCCCACCCCCTCTA
This sequence comes from Bulinus truncatus, assembly GCA_021962125.1. NCBI lineage: Eukaryota > Metazoa > Mollusca > Gastropoda > Planorbidae > Bulinus > Bulinus truncatus. The sequence continues at coordinate 10,177,206 of JAGDYQ010000003.1, read as the reverse complement.
ATCATTCCCTAATGTTGTGTCACACTGATTCCCCACCTCTTCTGATCATTCCCTAACGCTGTGTCACACTGATTCCCCACCCTGTCTATCCGCAAAATCATTCCCTAACGCTGTGTCACAAAGATTCCCCAACCCCTCTAACCATTCCCTAACGCTGTGTCACACTGATTCCCCACCCCATCTGATCATTCGCTAAAGTTGTTTCACACTGATTCCCCAACCCCCTCTAATCATTCGCAAACGCTGTGTCACACTGATTCCCCACCCCCTTTAATCATTCACTAACACTGTGTCACACTGATTCTCCACCCCCTCTAATCATTCCCTAACGTTGTGTCACACTGATTTCCCACCCCCTCTAATCATTCTCTAACGTTGTGTCACACTGATTCCCCACCCCCTATCCGCAAAAACATTCCCTAACGCTGTGTCACACTGATGCCCCACCCCCTCTAATCATTCGCTAACGCTGTGTCACACTGATTCCCCAATCCCCTCTATCCGCAAAACCATTCCCTAACGCTGTGTCACACTGATTCCCCACTCCCCTCTATCCGCAAAAACATTCCCTAACGCTGTGTTACACTAATTCCCCGCCCTCTCTAATCATTCCCTAACGTTGTGTCACACTGATTCCCCACCTCTTCTGATCATTCCCTAACGTTGTGTCACACTGATTCCCCACCCCTCTGATCATTCCCTAAAGTTGTGTCACACTGATTCCCCACCCCCTCTAATCATTCGCTAACGCTGTGTCACACTGATTCCCCACCCCTCTAATCATTCGCCAACGCTGTGTCACACTGATTCCCCACCCCCTCTAATCATTCGCTAACGCTGTGTCAGCACTGATTCCCCACCCCCTCTCTTATCAATCCCTAACGTTGTGTCACACTGATTCCCCACCTCTTCTGATCATTCCCTAACATTGTGTCACACTGATTCCCCACCCCTTTAATCATTCGCTAACGTTGTGTCACACTGATTCCCCACCCCCTCTAATCATTCCCAAACGTTGTTTCACACTGATTCCCCACCACCTCTGATCATTCTTTAACGTTGTGTCACACTGATTCCCTAACCCATTTATCATTCCCTAACGCTGTGTCACACTGATTCCCCACTCCCTCTAATCATTCCCTAACGTTGTGTCACACTGATTCCCCACCCCCTCTAATCATTCGCTAACGCTGTGTCACACTGATTCGTCACCCACTCTAATCATTCGCTAACGCTGTGTCACACTCATTCCCCATCCCCTCTAATCATTCCCTAACGTTGTGTCACACTGATTCCCCACCCCCTCTAATCATTCCCTAAAGTTGTGTCACACTGATTCCCCACCCCCTCTAATCATTCGCTAACGCTGTGTCACACTGATTCCGCACTCCTCTAATCATTCGCCAACGCTGTGTCACACTGATTCCCCACCCCCTCTAATCATTCGCTAACGTTGTTTCACACTGATTCCCCACCCCCTCTAATCATTCCCTAACGTTGTGTCACACTGATTCTCCACCCCCTCTAATCATTCGCTAACGCTATGTCACACTGATTCCCCATTCCTCTAATCATTCGCTAGCGCTGTGTCCACTGATTCCCCAGCCCCTCTAATCATTCCCTAACGTTGTTTTACACTGATTCCCCACCCCCTCTAATCATTCGCTAACGCTGTGTCACACTGATTCCCCACCCCCTCTAATCATTCCCTAACGCTGTGTCACACTGATTCCCCACCGCCTCTAATCATTCGCTAACGCCTGTGTCACACTGATTCCCCAGCCCTCTAATCATTCGCTAACGCTGTGTCACACTGATTCCACGCCCCCTCTAATCATTCGCTAACGCTGTTTCACACTGATTTCCCACACCCTCTTATCATTCCCTAACGTTGTGTCACACTGATTCCCCAACTCTTATGATCATTCTCTAACGTTGTGTCACATTTATTCCCCATCCCCTCTGATCATTCTTTAACGTTGTGTCACACTGATTCCCTAACCCTTTTTATCATTCCTTAATGCTGTGTCACACTGATTCCCCACCCCCTCTAATCAATCCCTAACGTTGTGTCACACTGATTCCCCACCTCTTCTGATCATTCCCTAACTTTGTGTCACACTGATTCCCCACCCCTTTAATCATTCGCTAACGTTGTGTCACACTGATTCCCCACCCCCTCTAATCATTCGCTAACGCTGTGTCACACTGATTCCCCACCCCCTCTAATCATTCCCTAACGCTGTGTCACACTGATTCCCTACCCCCTCTAATCATTCGCTAACGCTGTGTCACACTGGTTCCCCACCCCCTCTAATCATTCCCTAACCTTGTGTCACACTGATTCCTCGCCTCCTCTAATCATTCGCTAACGTTGTGTCACACTGATTCCCCACCCCCTCTAATCATTCGTTAACGCTATGTCACACTGATTCCTCAGCCCCTCTAATCATTCGCTAACGCTGTGTCACACTGATTCCTCACCCCCTCTAATCATTCCCTAAGGTTGTGTCACACTTATTCCCCCACCCCTCTAATCATTCGCTAACACTGTGTCACACTGATTCCCCACCCCTCTAATCATTTGCTAACGCTGTGTCACACTGATTCCCCACCTCTTCTGATCATTCCCTAACGTTGTGTCACACTGATTCCCAACCCCTCTGATCATTCTTTAACGTTGTGTCACACTGATTCCCTAACCCTTTTATCAATCCCTAACGCTGTGTCACACCGATTCCCCAACCCCTCTAATCATTCGCTAACGCTGTGTCACACTGATTCCCCACCCCCTCTAATCATTCCGTAACGTTGTTTCACACTGATTCCCCACCCCCTCTGATCATTCTTTAACGTTGTGTCACACTGATTTCCTAACCCTTTTATCATTCCCTAATGCTGTGTCACACTGATTCCCCACCCCTCTAATCATTCGCGAACGCTGTGTCACACTGATTCCCCACCCCCTCTAATCATTCGCTAACTCTGTGTCACACTGATTCCCCACCCCCTCTAATCATTCCCTAACGCTGTGTCACACTGATTCCCCACCCCCTCTAATCATTCCCTAAAGTTGTGTCACAATGATTCCCCACTCCCCTCTATCCGCAAAACCATTCCCTAACGCTGTGTCACACTGATTCCCCACTCCCTCTCTCCGCAAAAACATTCCCTAACGCTGTGTCACACTGATTCCCCGCCCCTCTAATCATTCGCTGACGATGTGTCACACTGATTTCCCACCCCCTCTAATCATTCCCTAACGTTGTGTCACACTGATTCCCCAACTCTTCTGATCATTCCCTAACGTTGTGTCACACTGATTCCCCACCCCTCTGATCATTCTTTAACGTTGAGTCACACTGATTCCCTAACCCTTTTATCATTCCCTAATGCTGTGTCACACCAATTCCCCAACCCCTCTAATCATTCGCTAACGCTGTGTCACACTGATTCCCCACCCCCTCTAATCATTCCCTAACGTTGTGTCACACTGATTTCCCACCTCTTCTGATCATTCCCTAACGTTGTGTCACACTGATTCCCCACCCCCTCTATCCGCAAAATCATTCCCTAACGCTGTGTCACAAAGATTCCCCAACCCCTCTAATCATTCCCTAACGCTGTGTCACACTGATTCCTCACCCCTCTAATCATTCCCTAACGTTATTTCACACTGATTCCCCACCACTTCTGATCATTCTTTAACGTTGTGTCACACTGATTCCCTAACCCATTTATCATTCCCAAACGCTGTGTCACACTAATTCCCCACCCCCTAATCATTCGCTAACGCTGTGTTACACTGATTCCCCACCCCCTCTAATCATTCCCTAATGTTGTGTCACACTGATTCCCCACCTCTTCTGATCATTCCCTAACGCTGTGTCACACTGATTCCCCACCCTGTCTATCCGCAAAATCATTCCCTAACGCTGTGTCACAAAGATTCCCCAACCCCTCTAACCATTCCCTAACGCTGTGTCACACTGATTCCCCACCCCATCTGATCATTCGCTAAAGTTGTTTCACACTGATTCCCCACCCCCTCTAATCATTCCCTAACGTTGTGTCACACTGATTCCCCACCCCCTTTAATCATTCACTAACACTGTGTCACACTGATTCTCCACCCCCTCTAATCATTCCCTAACGTTGTGTCACACTGATTTCCCACCCCCTCTAATCATTCTCTAACGTTGTGTCACACTGATTCCCCACCCCCTATCCGCAAAAACATTCCCTAACGCTGTGTCACACTGATTTCCCACCCCCTCTAATCATTCGCTAACGCTGTGTCACACTGATTCCCCAATCCCCTCTATCCGCAAAACCATTCCCTAACGCTGTGTCACACTGATTCCCCACTCCCCTCTATCCGCAAATACATTCCCTAACGCTGTGTTACACTAATTCCCCGCCCTCTCTAATCATTCGCTGACGCTGTGTCACACTGATTCTTCACCTCTTCTGATCATTCCCTAACGTTGTGTCACACTGATTCCCCACCCCCTCTGATCATTCCCTAAAGTTGTGTCACACTGATTCCCCACCCCCTCTAATCATTCGCTAACGCTGTGTCACACTGATTCCCCACCCCCTCTAATCATTCGCTAACGCTGTGTCACACTGATTCCCCACCCCCTCTAATCATTCGCTAACGCTGTGTCACACTGATTCCCCACCCCCTCTTATCAATCCCTAACGTTGTGTCACACTGATTCCCCACCTCTTCTGATCATTCCCTAACATTGTGTCACACTGATTCCCCACCCCTTTAATCATTCGCTAACGTTGTGTCACACTGATTCCCCACCCCCTCTAATCATTCCCAAACGTTGTTTCACACTGATTCCCCACCACCTCTGATCATTCTTTAACGTTGTGTCACACTGATTCCCTAACCCATTTATCATTCCCTAACGCTGTGTCACACTGATTCCCCACTCCCTCTAATCATTCCCTAACGTTGTGTCACACTGATTCCCCACCCCCTCTAATCATTCGCTAACGCTGTGTCACACTGATTCGTCACCCACTCTAATCATTCGCTAACGTTGTGTCACACTCATTCCCCATCCCCTCTAATCATTCCCTAACGTTGTGTCACACTGATTCCCCACCCCCTCTAATCATTCCCTAAAGTTGTGTCACACTGATTCCCCACCCCCTCTAATCATTCGCTAACGCTGTGTCACACTGATTCCGCACTCCTCTAATCATTCGCCAACGCTGTGTCACACTGATTCCCCCTCCCCTCTAATCATTCGCTAACGTTGTTTCACACTGATTCCCCACCCCTCTAATCATTCCCTAACGTTGTGTCACACTGATTCTCCACCCCCTCTAATCATTCGCTAACGCTATGTCACACTGATTCCCCATTCCTCTAATCATTCGCTAGCGCTGTGTCCACTGATTCCCCAGCCCCTCTAATCATTCCCTAACGTTGTTTTACACTGATTCCCCACCCCCTCTAATCATTCGCTAACGCTGTGTCACACTGATTCCCCACCCCCTCTAATCATTCCCTAACGCTGTGTCACACTGATTCCCCACTCCCTCTAATCATTCCCTAACGTTGTGTCACACTGATTCCCCACCCCCTCTAATCATTCGCTAACGCTGTGTCACACTGATTCGTCACCCACTCTAATCATTCGCTAACGCTGTGTCACACTCATTCCCCATCCCCTCTAATCATTCCCTAACGTTGTGTCACACTGATTCCCCACCCCCTCTAATCATTCCCTAAAGTTGTGTCACACTGATTCCCCACCCCCTCTAATCATTCGCTAACGCTGTGTCACACTGATTCCGCACTCCTCTAATCATTCGCCAACGCTGTGTCACACTGATTCCCCACCCCCTCTAATCATTCGCTAACGTTGTTTCACACTGATTCCCCACCCCCTCTAATCATTCCCTAACGTTGTGTCACACTGATTCTCCACCCCCTCTAATCATTCGCTAACGCTATGTCACACTGATTCCCCATTCCTCTAATCATTCGCTAGCGCTGTGTCCACTGATTCCCCAGCCCCTCTAATCATTCCCTAACGTTGTTTTACACTGATTCCCCACCCCCTCTAATCATTCGCTAACGCTGTGTCACACTGATTCCCCACCCCCTCTAATCATTCCCTAACGCTGTGTCACACTGATTCCCCACCGCCTCTAATCATTCGCTAACGCTGTGTCACACTGATTCCCCAGCCCTCTAATCATTCGCTAACGCTGTGTCACACTGATTCCACGCCCCCTCTAATCATTCGCTAACGCTGTTTCACACTGATTTCCCACACCCTCTTATCATTCCCTAACGTTGTGTCACACTGATTCCCCAACTCTTATGATCATTCTCTAACGTTGTGTCACATTTATTCCCCATCCCCTCTGATCATTCTTTAACGTTGTGTCACACTGATTCCCTAACCCTTTTATCATTCCTTAATGCTGTGTCACACTGATTCCCCACCCCCTCTAATCAATCCCTAACGTTGTGTCACACTGATTCCCCACCTCTTCTGATCATTCCCCTAACTTTGTGTCACACTGATTCCCCACCCCTTTAATCATTCGCTAACGTTGTGTCACACTGATTCCCCACCCCCTCTAATCATTCGCTAACGCTGTGTCACACTGATTCCCCACCCCCTCTAATCATTCCCTAACGCTGTGTCACACTGATTCCCTACCCCCTCTAATCATTCGCTAACGCTGTGTCACACTGGTTCCCCACCCCCTCTAATCATTCCCTAACCTTGTGTCACACTGATTCCTCGCCTCCTCTAATCATTCGCTAACGTTGTGTCACACTGATTCCCCACCCCCTCTAATCATTCGTTAACGCTATGTCACACTGATTCCTCAGCCCCTCTAATCATTCGCTAACGCTGTGTCACACTGATTCCTCACCCCCTCTAATCATTCCCTAAGGTTGTGTCACACTTATTCCCCCACCCCTCTAATCATTCGCTAACACTGTGTCACACTGATTCCCCACCCCTCTAATCATTTGCTAACGCTGTGTCACACTGATTCCCCACCTCTTCTGATCATTCCCTAACGTTCTGTCACACTGATTCCCAACCCCTCTGATCATTCTTTAACGTTGTGTCACACTGATTCCCTAACCCTTTTATCAATCCCTAACGCTGTGTCACACCGATTCCCCAACCCCTCTAATCATTCGCTAACGCTGTGTCACACTGATTCCCCACCCCCTCTAATCATTCCGTAACGTTGTTTCACACTGATTCCCCACCCCCTCTGATCATTCTTTAACGTTGTGTCACACTGATTTCCTAACCCTTTTATCATTCCCTAATGCTGTGTCACACTGATTCCCCACCCCCTCTAATCATTCGCGAACGCTGTGTCACACTGATTCCCCACCCCCTCTAATCATTCGCTAACTCTGTGTCACACTGATTCCCCACCCCCTCTAATCATTCCCTAACGCTGTGTCACACTGATTCCCCACCCCCTCTAATCATTCCCTAAAGTTGTGTCACAATGATTCCCCACTCCCCTCTATCCGCAAAACCATTCCCTAACGCTGTGTCACACTGATTCCCCACTCCCCTCTCTCCGCAAAAACATTCCCTAACGCTGTGTCACACTGATTCCCCGCCCCCTCTAATCATTCGCTGACGATGTGTCACACTGATTTCCCACCCCCTCTAATCATTCCCTAACGTTGTGTCACACTGATTCCCCAACTCTTCTGATCATTCCCTAACGTTGTGTCACACTGATTCCCCACCCCTGATCATTCTTTAACGTTGAGTCACACTGATTCCCTAACCCTTTTATCATTCCCTAATGCTGTGTCACACCAATTCCCCAACCCCTCTAATCATTCGCTAACGCTGTGTCACACTGATTCCCCACCCCCTCTAATCATTCCCTAACGTTGTGTCACACTGATTTCCCACCTCTTCTGATCATTCCCTAACGTTGTGTCACACTGATTCACCACCCCCTCTATCCGCAAAATCATTCCCTAACGCTGTGTCACAAAGATTCCCCAACCCCTCTAATCATTCCCTAACGCTGTGTCACACTGATTCCTCACCCCCTCTAATCATTCCCTAACGTTATTTCACACTGATTCCCCACCACTTCTGATCATTCTTTAACGTTGTGTCACACTGATTCCCTAACCCATTTATCATTCCCAAACGCTGTGTCACACTAATTCCCCACCCCCTCTAATCATTCGCTAACGCTGTGTTACACTGATTCCCCACCCCCTCTAATCATTCCCTAATGTTGTGTCACACTGATTCCCCACCTCTTCTGATCATTCCCTAACGCTGTGTCACACTGATTCCCCACCCTGTCTATCCGCAAAATCATTCCCTAACGCTGTGTCACAAAGATTCCCCAACCCCTCTAACCATTCCCTAACGCTGTGTCACACTGATTCCCCACCCCATCTGATCATTCGCTAAAGTTGTTTCACACTGATTCCCCACCCCCCTCTAATCATTCGCAAACGCTGTGTCACACTGATTCCCCACCCCCTTTAATCATTCACTAACACTGTGTCACACTGATTCTCCACCCCCTCTAATCATTCCCTAACGTTGTGTCACACTGATTTCCCACCCCCTCTAATCATTCTCTAACGTTGTGTCACACTGATTCCCCACCCCTATCCGCAAAAACATTCCCTAACGCTGTGTCACACTGATTTCCCACCCCCTCTAATCATTCGCTAACGCTGTGTCACACTGATTCCCCAATCCCCTCTATCCGCAAAACCATTCCCTAACGCTGTGTCACACTGATTCCCCACTCCCCTCTATCCGCAAATACATTCCCTAACGCTGTGTTACACTAATTCCCCGCCCTCTCTAATCATTCGCTGACGCTGTGTCACACTGATTCCCCACCTCTTCTGATCATTCCCTAACGTTGTGTCACACTGATTCCCCACCCCCTCTGATCATTCCCTAAAGTTGTGTCACACTGATTCCCCACCCCCTCTAATCATTCGCTAACGCTGTGTCACACTGATTCCCCACCCCTCTAATCATTCGCCAACGCTGTGTCACACTGATTCCCCACCCCCTCTAATCATTCGCTAACGCTGTGTCACACTGATTCCCCACCCCCTCTTATCAATCCCTAACGTTGTGTCACACTGATTCCCCACCTCTTCTGATCATTCCCTAACATTGTGTCACACTGATTCCCCACCCCTTTAATCATTCGCTAACGTTGTGTCACACTGATTCCCCACCCCCTCTAATCATTCCCAAACGTTGTTTCACACTGATTCCCCACCACCTCTGATCATTCTTTAACGTTGTGTCACACTGATTCCCTAACCCATTTATCATTCCCTAACGCTGTGTCACACTGATTCCCCACTCCCTCTAATCATTCCCTAACGTTGTGTCACACTGATTCCCCACCCCCTCTAATCATTCGCTAACGCTGTGTCACACTGATTCGTCACCCACTCTAATCATTCGCTAACGTTGTGTCACACTCATTCCCCATCCCCTCTAATCATTCCCTAACGTTGTGTCACACTGATTCCCCACCCCCTCTAATCATTCCCTAAAGTTGTGTCACACTGATTCCTCAGCCCCTCTAATCATTCGCTAACGCTGTGTCACACTGATTCCGCACTCCTCTAATCATTCGCCAACGCTGTGTCACACTGATTCCCCTCCCCCTCTAATCATTCGCTAACGTTGTTTCACACTGATTCCCCACCCCCTCTAATCATTCCCTAACGTTGTGTCACACTGATTCTCCACCCCCTCTAATCATTCGCTAACGCTATGTCACACTGATTCCCCATTCCTCTAATCATTCGCTAGCGCTGTGTCCACTGATTCCCCAGCCCCTCTAATCATTCCCTAACGTTGTTTTACACTGATTCCCCACCCCCTCTAATCATTCGCTAACGCTGTGTCACACTGATTCCCCACCCCCTCTAATCATTCCCTAACGGTGTGTCACACTGATTCCCCACCGCCTCTAATCATTCGCTAACGCTGTGTCACACTGATTCCCCAGCCCTCTAATCATTCGCTAACGCTGTGTCACACTGATTCCACGCCCCCTCTAATCATTCGCTAACGCTGTTTCACACTGATTTCCCACCCCCTCTAATCATTCCCTAACGTTGTGTCACACTGATTCCCCACCTCTTCTGATCATTCCCTAACGTTGTGTCACACTGATTCCCAATCCCTCTGATCATTCTTTAACGTTGTGTCACACTGATTCCCTAACCCTTTTATCATTCCCTAACGCTGTGTCACACCGATTCCCCAACCCCTCTAATCATTCGCTAACGCTGTGTCACACTGATTCCCCACCCCCTCTAATCATTCCCTAACGTTGTTTCACACTGATTCCTCACCCCCTCTGATCATTCTTTAACGTTGTGTCACACTGATTTCCTAACCCTTTTATCATTCCCTAATGCTGTGTCACACTGATTCCCCACCCCCTCTAATCATTCGCTAACGCTGTGTCACACTGATTCCCCACCCCCTCTAATCATTCGCTAACTCTGTGTCACACTGATTCCCCGACCCCTCTAATCATTCCCTAACGCTGTGTCACACTGATTCCCCCACCCCCTCTAATCATTCCCTAAAGTTGTGTCTGAATGATTCCCCACTCCCCTCTATCCTGCAAAACCATTCCCTAACGCTGTGTCACATTGATTCCCCACTCCCTCTCTCCGCAAAAACATTCCCTAACGCTGTGTCACACTGATTCCCCGCCCCCTCTAATCATTCGCTGACGATGTCACACACTGATTTCCCACCCCCTCTAATCATTCCCCTAACGTTGTGTCACACTGATTCCCCAACTCTTCTGATCATTCCCTAACGTTGTGTCACACTGATTCCCCACCCCTCTGATCATTCTTTAACGTTGAGTCACACTGATTCCCTAACCCTTTTATCATTCCCTAATGCTGTGTCACACCAATTCCCCCTAACCCCTCTAATCATCCCTAACGCTGTGTCACCACTGATTCCCACCCCCTCTAATCATTCCCTAACGTTGTGTCACACTGATTCCCCACCTCTTCTGATCATTCCCTAACGTTGTGTCACACTGATTCCCCACCCCCTCTATCCGCAAATGCATTCCCTACGCTGTGCCACCAAGATTCCCCAACCCATCTAATCATCCCTAACGCTGTGTCACACTGATTCCTCACCCCTCTAATCATTCCCTAACGTTATTTCACACTGATTCCCCACCACTTCTGATCATTCTTTAACGTTGTGTTACACCTGATTCCCTAACCCATTTATCATTCCCAAGCACGCTGTGCCACCACTGATTCCCCACCCCTCTAATCATTCACAGACGCTGTGTTACACTGATTCCCCACCCCCTCTAATCATTCCCTAATGTTGTGTCACACAAATTCCCCACCTCTTCTGATCATTCCCTAACGCTTTGTGTCACACTGATTCCCCACCCACTCATCCGCAAAAATCATTCCCCCTAACGCTGTGTCACAAAGATTCCCCAACCCCTCTAACCATTCCCTAGCTGTGTCACACTGATTCCCCACCCCATCTGATCATTCAACTAAAGTTGTTTCACACTGATTCCCCACCCCCTCTAATCATTCCCTAACGTTGTGTCACACTGATTCCCCACCCTCTTCTGATCATTCCCTAACGTTGCGTCACACTGATTTACACCACCCCACTCTATCCGCAAAATCATTCCCTAACGCTGTGTCACAAAGATTCCCCAACCCCCCTCTAATCATTCCCAACGCTGTGTCACACTGATTCCTCACCCCCTCTAATCATTCCCTAACGTTATTTCACACTGATTCCCCACCACTTCTGATCATTCTTTAACGTTGTGTTACACTGATTCCCTAACCCATTTATCATTCCCAAACGCTGTGTCACACTGATTCCCCACCCCCTCTAATCATTCGCTAACGCTGTGTTACACTGATTCCCCACCCCTCTAATCATTCCCTAATGTTGTGTCACACTGATTCCCCACCTCTTCTGATCATTCCCTAACGCTGTGTCACACTGATTCCCCACCCTGTCTATCCGCCAAATCATTCCCTAACGCTGTGTCACAAAGATTCCCCAACCCACTCCTAACCATTCCCTAACGCTGTGTCACACTGATTCCCCACCCCATCTGATCATTCGCTAAAGTTGTTTCACACTGATTCCCCCACACCTCCCTCTAATCATTCGCACACGCTGTGTCACACTGATTTCCCACCCCTTTAATCATTCACTAACACCGTGTCACACTGATTCTCCACCCCCTCTAATCATTCCCTAACGTTGTGTCACACTGATTTCCCACTCTCTAATCATTCTCTAACGTTGTGTCACACTGATTCCCCACCCCCTATCCGCAAAAACATTCCCTAACGCTGTGTCACACTGATGCCCCACCCCCCTCTAATCATTCGCTAACGCTGTGTCACACTGATTCCCCAATCCCCTCTATCCGCAAAACCATTCCCTAACGCTGTGTCACACTGATTCCCACTCCCCTCTATCCGCAAAAACATTCCCTAACGCTGTGTTACACTAATTCCCCGCCCTCTCTAATCATTCCCTAACGTTGTGTCACACACTGATTCCCCACCTCTTCTGGATCATTCCCTAACGTTGTGTCACACTGATTCCCCACCCCCTCTGATCATTCCCTAAAGTTGTGTCACACTGATTCCCCACCCCCTCTAATCATTCGCTAACGCTGTGTCACACTGATTCCCCACCCCTCCCTAATCATTCGCCAACGCTGTGTCACACTGATTCCCCACCCCTCTAATCATTCGCTAACGCTGTGTCACACTGATTCCCCACCCCCTCTTATCAATCCCTAACGTTGTGTCACACTGGATTCCCCACCTCTTCTGATCATTCCCTAACATTGTGTCACACTGATTCCCCACCCCTTTAATCATTCGCTAACGTTGTGTCACACTGATTCCCCACCCCCTCTAATCATTCCCAAACGTTGTTTCACACTGATTCCCCACCACCTCTGATCATTCTTTAACGTGTGTCACACTGATTCCCTAACCCATTTATCATTCCCTAACGCTGTGTCACACTGATTCCCCACTCCCTCTAATCATTCCCTAACGTTGTGTCACACTGATTCCCCACCCCTCTAATCATTCGCTAACGCTGTGTCACACTGATTCGTCACCCACTCTAATCATTCGCTAACGCTGTGTCACACTCATTCCCCATCCCCTCTAATCATTCCCTAACGTTGTGTCACACTGATTCCCCACCCCCTCTAATCATTCCCTAAAGTTGTGTCACACTGATTCCCCACCCCCTCTAATCATTCGCTAACGCTGTGTCACACTGATTCCGCACTCCTCTAATCATTCGCCAACGCTGTGTCACACTGATTCCCCACCCCCTCTAATCATTCGCTAACGTTGTTTCACACTGATTCCCCACCCCCTCTAATCATTCCCTAACGTTGTGTCACACTGATTCTCCACCCCCTCTAATCATTCGCTAACGCTATGTCACACTGATTCCCCATTCCTCTAATCATTCGCTAGCGCTGTGTCCACTGATTCCCCAGCCCCTCTAATCATTCCCTAACGTTGTTTTACACTGATTCCCCACCCCTCTTCAATCATTCGCTAACGCTGTGTCACACTGATTCCCCACCCCCTCTAATCATTCCCTAACGCTGTGTCACACTGATTCCCCACCGCCTCTAATCATTCGCTAACGCTGTGTCACACTGATTCCCCAGCCCTCTAATCATTCGCTAACGCTGTGTCACACTGATTCCACGCCCCCTCTAATCATTCGCTAACGCTGTTTCACACTGATTTCCCACACCCTCTTATCATTCCCTAACGTTGTGTCACACTGATTCCCCAACTCTTATGATCATTCTCTAACGTTGTGTCACATTTATTCCCCATCCCCTCTGATCATTCTTTAACGTTGTGTCACACTGATTCCCTAACCCTTTTATCATTCCTTAATGCTGTGACACACTGATTCCCCAACCCCTCTAATCATTCGCTAACGCTGTGTCACACTGATTCCCCACCCCCTCTAATCAATCCCTAACGTTGTGTCACACTGATTCCCCACCTCTTCTGATCATTCCCTAACTTTGTGTCACACTGATTCCCCACCCCTTTAATCATTCGCTAACGTTGTGTCACACTGATTCCCCACCCCCTCTAATCATTCGCTAACGCTGTGTCACACTGATTCCCCTTACCCCCTCTAATCATTCCCTAACGCTGTGTCACACTGATTCCCTACCCCCTCTAATCATTCGCCAACGCTGTGTCACACTGGTTCCCCACCCCCTCTAATCATTCCCTAACCTTGTTGTCACACTGATTCCTCGCCTTCTCTCTAATCATTCGCTAACGTTGTGTCACACTGATTCCCCACCCCCTCTAATCATTCGTTAACGCTATGTCACACTGATTCCTCAGCCCCTCTAATCATTCGCTAACGCTGTGTCACACTGATTCCCCACCCCCTCTAATCATTCCCTAACGTTGTTTCACACTGATTCCCCACCCCCTCTAATCATTCGCTATCGCTGTGTCACACTTATTTCCCACCCCCTCTAATCATTTGCTAACGCTGTATCACACTGATTCCCCACCCTCTCTAATCATTCGCTAACACTGTGTCACACTGATTCCTCACCCCCTTTAATCATTCGCTAACGCTGTGTCACACTGATTCCTCACCCCTTCTAATCATTCCCTAACGTTGTGTCACACTGATTCCCCACCCCCTCTAATCATTCCCTAACGCTGTGTCACACTGATTTTCCACTCCTCCAAACAACCCCGACCTCTTAAAGTTCATAATCTTTCTTTAAAATTGTAAATAACATATCCTTAACATAATTGCCGTTACGTGTTTTTTTTCTCCAAAGATTCCCCCCCACTCCGTATTTGTGATTGTTTTTTCCAGCATTCCCCCCCCCCCCATATAATAATTGTTTTAATTTGAAACAACCCATTTAACAATCTTAAAATTTTTAACAGGCTATCCATATTGCACTGCTACTTGTGCTGGAGTTCCAGATGGAATATTCGCCGACTGCAACGATTGTCACAAATATGTTATTTGTCAAGGTGGTATCTTGAACAGTTCAACTTGCAGGGAAGGCTATTTTTACAATTACACCACCGGCTTCTGTGTGGAGGACACTCACAAAATCTGGTTAGTTCAAATAATTTTTGGTTTGTTCATATAATAATTACGGTAGTTAGTTCAAATTATGCCTTAGCACTTATTAACAACATTTGAATAAATTATCGGCCTACTCACAACACACAGGTTAGTTTATATTCACAATATTTATTTAGTTCATACACTATTTATTTAGTTCATACAATATTTATTTAGTTCATACAATATTTATTTAGTTCATACAATATTTATTTAGTTCATACAATATTTATTTAGTTCATACAACATTTGGGTAGTTCACACAACATGTGGTTATTTCATACTCAAGACTTTTGGTTTACTCTTAAACATTTGATGATTTCATTCAGCATTTGATTAGTTCATAGAACATTAGTTTAGTTCATACAACATTTGATTAATTACAACTTTTAGTTAGCTCATTCCTTTTTATCATAGTCTCAGTACAGGTTGTACATATTTTGATTCAGATGTACACATTTTAGTTCACGTTGTGCATATTTCAGATTTAAAATTTATTCCTAACCAGGGCTTCTAACAATATAAAATAAACTCAATAAAGAAAAAACTGGTTTCAATTTCTCTAGGAATGTAGAGAATAATGAAATATTTACTGTACAACGTGCACATATATAAATATAATTCTATAAAGTAAAATATGAAGACATAGATAGAAAGTCATATAAATACATATATTGATTAAAATATTAGCAAGAAAGACAACAGAGAGATACAGATGATAAAACAATGTACACACAAGAGTTAATTTTAATAAATGTATTTACCTTCAACGATAATTTGACATATAAAAGTATTAGGTCTATGTTGGCTGATTTAAATTTATTTTGTGTGAATTAAAATGTAAAATGTATATTGTTTCAGTGTGACGCCTGTTAAATCTCAAGAAATTCCTTCGACTCAGAATCAAACTCAATCACAAAAAAGACTATCCAATGACACCCCACTGTCTACTGGTGCAAGTAAGAGAAATTTATATTTTTCATAACCAAAAAGGGTATGACTAAAATATAAACCCATATCCCCATATCATATTTGGTGGAGCTTTGTATCACATATAAAGAAAATATGGGTAATTTTTGTTTTGCATAAAAAAGTTCACCCTCCAATCGACACGAATATTTTAGAACATATAAATTTTGAAATATTTCGATAAAGGTTTCACCATTACAAATAAAAGTGGCATAAGAATAATGTTGATAATTTTTACAATGTTACAATGTACGTTTCTTTTGTGCATTAGTAGAAGAAATTTAATGTTCAATTTTTCAATGGATTTGCAAGTGGAAGTAAATCTTATATCACTTTAATTGCACGCTCTGCACAGATATTAGAACGCTTCGTTGGTATAGAAGTTGGATCTGTGGACCATAATGTCTTTAATGACTTCAAAGTCTTTGTATGCTTCCTGCAAGCTTATGATAAATTATCAAAGTCAGTAGTATTGAATAGGGAGCGACCGATATGCCTTTTTACCGATAGTCCGATACCGATATTTTTCCCCAGCATTTTTAACGACACCGATACCGATATTTTTTAATCAACAACAATGCCAAACACGTGTTTTTCTCGTGCTACAGCTAATGACGTATGTCGACCCATGTTCACCCCTTTCCTGTCATATTTTGTAACACTTCGCCCACACGTAAGTCTTGTTTACCCCCCCCCCCCCCAACTTCCCATCCCAAAAAAAAATACACACAGATGTTCACTAATTGTATCATTCAAGGTCACACATTAGAATTCAGAAATGCCAATCCTATTGTTTCAAGGTCATATCGCTGATGCAATTTTTGTGGACGTGACAATTTCTGCGTACGGGTTTTTTTTTATTTTTTTTTTAAAATCTTGTCTGATCTGGTTATAGAATTGGGTTATTTACGGATTTTTTTTTCTGCAACTCTGTTGTGAAAAAAAACAACAATGTATCGGCAGCCAAAAAACGGCCGATCCGATTATTAACCCATAGTGCCAATATCGGTTCGACTATCGGTCGCTCCCTACAAAAATCGGCCGATCCGATATTAACTGATAGTGCCAATATCGGTCCGATACCGATACCGATCCGATTATCGGTCGCTCTCTAGTATTGAAGCACTGGGCAGAGAACCAGATGTCAGCCCACGTACCACTGATGAAATCACATGCTTCCTTAGCTGTTTGCAGATACTCATCAGAACAAATGATGACAATAGATTGCCCTTGAGTTCCATCTCTTATTACTGATTTTTGGAAGTGATTGAAAATTTACTTTTGGGAAGCTACCTCTAGTTTTGAAAATCCTGTAACATTATATTAAAGCGATGTCATCTCACCAGCACTCTTGTTTTAATTTATTTAGTGGTGCTCCAGCATTATCAAATGATGTTTTGAGTTGGTGAGGTTGTTGATGTACTAAAATGATCATTCATGACATGTTTCAATATTGTATTTAGAATGAGGTGTTAGCATCCAATGAATACAGCTTTTTCTAATCTAACATCTTAAAAGTGTTTCTGTGACAGTGTGACTGCACCAATTCTTCTTCAAGTATTTGCTGCAGTTGTGTCAGAGACAATCATTTTTATTCATTGAGCACAGTTTTCATTCGGGAAAAATGGAGAAGAGTAGTATGGAAGGCCAATGCCCCTAAATGAGATGTAGAGCCAAAGAAAGAAAGAAGAAGACAGTTTTTTCCCACTGAATATCATCTCCCCTTGTGCATTTGCCAGCTGAATAACAGCGAGTCTGACCTCCCTTTTTTCATGTTTTATAACAACAACCTCATATGCTTTATTTTGTGTCTTTCCATGAAAGTGTAAGCACAAGTGTTCTTTTTAAAGTTTTCCTTGAAATTACTTTAAATTTTTCTCCTTCTTTGAGTTGGAGTAGAAAATCAAACCCCAGTTCCCGACTTTTTGGACATTCCTTGTACTAAATTTTGTTGCAGTCACTAAACATCTGAAGAAGAGGTTTTTTGTCTTTTAGACTTTAATGATTTCTCATTATTACTGGAACACTGATCCTCGCTCACAAAATCTTCTTTATTCACAAAATCTTCTTAATTCACAAAATCTTTCGTATCCAAATTTGGTAAGAAACTTGATTCAATACTTTCTTCAGTAAAGCTTTCTGTGACTGACACTTTCCCTTTGAATAATTTCATTTTTCTTGAGTGAATCTTTTGTGAATCATCTTCTGAGGTACAATAGCCTACTTTTCCTTTTGTTGAAATCTGAACTGCATAGAACTCTATCTTCTCGGCACAACCACTCTCCTTTCTCATCTTTTACATTAAACATTGCTGTGAAATCATAGTTTCCAGGACTTCAATTATGTCTTTCAAACTTCTTAACAACATTGTACGATCATGTCTTTTCTGCTTTTTACATCAGACGAAATTCTTTTATACCCGATCCATTGGAATTTTTTGCATTTGATCAAAATTCTCAACAGTCTTTGGTGATTTAATGCCTTTTCGGAAATGCACCAGATTTGAAGATCAAATTCTCACACTAATTCCACACACCCTATCTTCATTCCCTAACGCTGTGTCAAACTGATTCCCCACCCCCTCTAATCATTCCCTAACGCTGTGTCACACTGATTCCCCAGCTCCTCTAATCATTCCCTAACGTTGTGTCACACTGATTCCCCACCCCCTCTAATCATCCCTAACGTTGTGTCACACTGATTCCCCACCCCATCTAATCATTCCCTAACGTTGTGTTACACTGATTCCCCACACCCTATCTTCATTCCCTAACGCTGTGTCACACTGATTCCCCAGCTACTCTAAGCATTCCCTAACGTTGTGTCACACTGATTCCCCACCCCCTCTAATCATTCCCTAACGTTGTGTCACACTGATTCCCCACCCCCTCTAATAATTCCCTAACTTTGTGTCACACTGATTCCTCACCCCCTCTAATCATTCCCTAACGCTGTGTCACACTGATTCCCCAGCTCCTCTAATCATTCCCTAACGTTGTGTCACACTGATTCCCCAGCTCCTCTAATCATTCCCTAACGTTGTGTCACACTGATTCCCCACCCCCTCTAATCATTCCCTAACGTTGTGTCACACTGATTCCCCACCCCCTCTAATCATTCCCTAACGTTGTGTCACACTGATTCCCCACCCCCTCTAATCATTCCCTAACGTTGTGTCACACTGATTCCCCACCCCCTCTAATAATTCCCTAACGTTGTGTCACACTGATTCCCCACCCCCTCTAATCATTCCCTAACGTTGTGTCACACTGATTCCCCACCCCCTCTAATCATTCCCTAACGTTGTGTCACACTGATTCCCCACCCCCTCTAATCATTCCCTAACGCTGTGTCACACTGATTCCCCACCCCTCTAATCATTCCCTAACGTTGTGTCACACTGATTCCCCACCCCCTCTAATCATTCCCTAACGCTGTGTCACACTGATTCCCCACCCCCTCTAATCATTCCCTAACGTTGTGTCACACTGATTCCCCACCCCCTCTAATCATTCCCTAACGTTGTGTCACACTGATTCCCCACACCCTCGTTTCATTCCCTAACGTTGTGTCACACTGATTCCCCACCCCCTCTAATCATTCCCTAACGCTGTGTCACACTGATTCCCCACCCCCTCTAAGCATTCCCTAACGTTGTGTCACACTGATTCCCCACCCCTTTAATCATTCCCTAACGTTGTGTCACACTGATTCCCCACCCCTCAAATCATTCGTTAACGCTATGTCACACTGATTCCCCACCCCTCTAATCATTGCCTAACGTTGTGTCACACTGATTCCCCACCCCTCTAATCATTGCCTAACGTTGTGTCACACTGATTCCCACACTCCATAAGTGTGATTGTTTTATCCAGCAGTGCCCTCTCCCCCCCTCCCCCACCATAATTTGAAACAACCCATTTAACAATCATGTAATTTTTAACAGGCTATCCAAATTGCACTGCTACTTGTGCTGGAGTTCCCGATGAAATATTCCCTAACGTTGTGTCACACTGATTCCCCACCCCCTCTAATCATTCCCTAACGCTGTGTCACACTGATTCCCCACCCCCTCTAAGCATTCCCTAACGTTGTGTCACACTGAGTGCCCACCCCTCTAATCATTTCCTAACGTTGAGTCACACTGATTCCCCACCCCCTCTAATCATTCCCTAACGTTGTGTCACACTGATTCCCCACCCCCTCTAATCATTCCCTAACGTTGTGTTACACTGATTCCCCACACCCTATCTTCATTCCCTAACGTTGTGTCACACTGATTCCCCACCCCCTCTAATCATTCCCTAACGCTGTGTCACACTGATTCTCCACCCCCTCTAAGCATTCCCTAACGTTGTGTCACACTGATTCCCCACCCCCTCAAATCATTCGTTAACGCTATGTCACACTGATTCCCCATCCCCTCTAATCATTGCCTAACGTTGTGTCACACTGATTCCCCACCCCCTCTAATCATTGCCTAACGTTGTGTCACACTAATTCCCCAACCCCTCTAATCATTCCCTGACGTTGTGTTACACTGATTCCCCACACCCTATCTTCATTCCCTAACGTTGTGTCACACTGATTCCCCACCCCCTCTAATCATTCCCTAACGCTGTGTCACACTGATTCCCCACCCCCTCTAAGCATTCCCTAACGTTGTGTCACACTGATTCCCCACCCCCTTTAATCATTCCCTAACGTTGTGTCACACTGATTTCCCACCCCCTCAAATCATTCGTTAACGCTATGTCACACTGATTCCCCACCCTCTAATCATTGCCTAACGTTGTGTCACACTGATTCCCCACCCCCTCTAATCATTGCCTAACGTTGTGTCACACTGATTCCCACACTCCATAAGTGTGATTGTTTTATCCAGCAGTGCCCTCTCCCCCCCTCCCCCCACCATAATTTGAAACAACCCATTTAACAATCATGTAATTTTTAACAGGCTATCCAAATTGCACTGCTACTTGTGCTGGAGTTCCCGATGGAATATTCCCTAACGTTGTGTCACACTGATTCCCCACCCCCTCTAATCATTCCCTAACGCTGTGTCACACTGATTCCCCACCCCCTCTAATCATTCCCTAACGTTGTGTCACACTGATTCCCCACCCCCTCTAATCATTCCCTAACGGTGTGTCACACTGATTCCCCACCCCCTCTAATCATTCCCTAACGTTGTGTCACACTGATTCCCCACCCCCTCTAATCATTCCATATATCTGTGTCACACATATTCCCCACCCCCTCTAATCATTCCCTAACGTTGTGTCACACTAAATCCCCACCCCCTCTAATCATTCCCTAACGTTGTGTCACACTGATTCCCCACCCCCTTTAATCATTCCCTAACGTTGTGTCACACTGATTCCCCACCCCCTCAAATCATTCGTTAACGCTATGTCACACTGATTCCCCACCCCCTCTAATCATTCCCTAACGCTGTGTCACACTGATTCCCCACCCCCTCTAAGCATTCCCTAACGTTGTGTCACACTGATTCTCCACCCCCTCTAAGCATTCCCTAACGTTGTGTCACACTGATTCCCCACCCCCTCAAATCATTCGTTAACGCTATGTCACACTGATTCCCCATCCCCTCTAATCATTGCCTAACGTTGTGTCACACTGATTCCCCACCCCCTCTAATCATTGCCTAACGTTGTGTCACACTGATTCCCCACCCCCTCTAATCATTCCCTAACGTTGTGTTACACTGATTCCCCACACCCTATCTTCATTCCCTAACGTTGTGTCACACTGATTCCCCACCCCTCTAATCATTCCCTAACGCTGTGTCACACTGATTCCCCACCCCCTCTAATCATTCCCTAACGTTGTGTCACACTGATTCCCCACCCCTCTAATCATTCCCTAACGTTGTGTCACACTGATTCCCCACCCCCTCTAATCATTCCCCTAACGTTGTGTCACACTGATTCCCCACCCCCTCTAATCATTCCCTATACCTGTGTCACACTGATTCCCCACCCCCTTTAATCATTCCCTAACGTTGTGTCACACTAAATCCCCACCCCCTCTAATCATTCCCTAACGTTGTGTCACACTGATTCCCCACCCCCTTTAATCATTCCCCTAACGTTGTGTCACACTGATTCCCCACCCCTCAAATCATTCGTTAACGCTATGTCACACTGATTCCCCACCCCCTCTAATCATTCCCCTAACGCTGTGTCACACTGATTCCCCACCCCCTCTAAGCATTCCCTAACGTTGTGTCACACTGATTCCCCACCCCCTTTAATCATTCCCTAACGTTGTGTCACACTGATTCCCCACCCCCTCAAATCATTCGTTAACGCTATGTCACACTGATTCCCCACCCCCTCTAATCATTGCCTAACGTTGTGTCACACTGATTCCCCACCCCCTCTAATCATTGCCTAACGTTGTGTCACACTGATTCCCACACTCCATAAGTGTGATTGTTTTATCCAGCAGTGCCCTCTCCCCCCCTCCCCCCACCATAATTTGAAACAACCCATTTAACAATCATGTAATTTTTAACAGGCTATCCAAATTGCACTGCTACTTGTGCTGGAGTTCCCGATGGAATATTCCCTAACGTTGTGTCACACTGATTCCCCACCCCCTCTAATCATTCGCTAACGCTGTGTCACACTGGTTCCCCACCCCTCTAATCATTCCCTAACCTTGTGTCACACTGATTCCTCGCCTCCTCTAATCATTCGCTAACGCTGTGTCACACTGATTCCTCACCCCCTCTAATCATTCGCTAACGTTGTGTCACACTTATTCCCCCACCCCTCTAATCATTCGCTAACGCTGTGTCACACTGATTCCGCACCCCTCTAATCATTCGCTAACCCTGTGTCACACTGATTCCCCACCTCCTCTAATCATTCCCTAACGTTGTGTCACACTGATTCCCAAACCCCCTCAAATCATTCTCTAACGTTGTGTCACACTGATTCCCCACCCCCTCTAGACATTCGCTAACGCTGTGTCACACGGATTCCCCACCCCCTCTAATCATTCGCTAACGCTGTGTCACACTGATTCCCCACCCCCTCTAATCTATCGCTAACGCTGTGTCACACTGATTCCCCATCCCCTCTAATCATTCCCTAACGTTGTTTCACACTGATTCCCCACCCCCTCTAATCTATCGCTAACGCTGTGTCACACTGATTCCTCATCCCCTCTAATCATTCCCTAACGTTGTTTCACACTGATTTCCCACCCCCTCTAATCATTCGCTATCGCTGTGTCACACTTATTCCCCACCCCCTCTAATCATTTGCTAACGCTGTATCACACTGATTTCCCACCCCCTCTAATCATTCGCTAACGCTGTGTCACACTGATTCCTCACCCCCTTTAATCATTCGCTAACGCTGTGTCACACTGATTCCCCACCCCTTCTAATCATTCCCTAACGTTGTGTCACACTGATTCCCCACCCCCTCTAATCATTCCCTAACGCTGTGTCACACTGATTTTCCACTCCTCCAAACAACCCCGACCTCTTAAAGTTCATAATCTTTCTTTAAAATTGTAAATAACATATCCTTAACATAATTGCCGTAACGTGTTTTTTTTTCTCCAAAAGATTCCCCCACTCCGTATTTGTGATTGTTTTTTCCAGCATTCCCCCCCCCCATATAATAATTGTTTTAATTTGAAACAACCCATTTAACAATCTTAAAATTTTTAACAGGCTATCCATATTGCACTGCTACTTGTGCTGGAGTTCCAGATGGAATATTCGCCGACTGCAACGATTGTCACAAATATGTTATTTGTCAAGGTGGTATCTTGAACAGTTCAACTTGCAGGGAAGGCTATTTTTACAATTACACCACCGGCTTCTGTGTGGAGGACACTCACAAAATCTGGTTAGTTCAAATAATTTTTGGTTTGTTCATATAATAATTACGGTAGTTAGTTCAAATTATGCCTTAGCACTTATTAACAACATTTGAATAAATTATCGGCCTACTCACAACACACAGGTTGGTTTATATTCACAATATTTATTTAGTTCATAAAACATTTGGGTAGTTCACACAACATGTTGTTATTTCATACTCATGACTTTTGGTTTGTTCTTAAACATTTGATCATTTTAGTCAGCATTTGATTAGTTCATAGAACATTAGGTTAGTTCATACAACATTTGATTAATTAAAACTTTTGGTTGGATCATTCCTTTTTATCATGGTCTCAGTACAGGTTGTACATATTTTGATTCAGGTTGTACACGTTGTAGCTCACGTTGTACATATTTCAGATTTAAATTTTATTCCTAACCAGGGCGTCTAACAATATAAAATAAACTCAATAAAGAACAAAGTGTTTTTCAATTTCTCTAGTTACATTCTTGTAGAACCTCAGTCAATTTACACTGATCTTGTTGGATTGTAGAGAATAATGAAATATTTACTGTACAACGGGGATATATAATACACAATCGTGTGTCTCTCTTTCTCAGGTAGCTTTCATTTCGTGTGGTGTGCATTGTAACAGTTTATTGTAATCGTGTGTCATGAGGGGATAACAAAGAAATATACGAAACTAGTTGCAAGTACCCGGCTTTGCCCGGGTTTAAAATAAGGTTTTCTGTTTACCTTCTGTTTTCTCCCTACCCCCTCTCTCCCTTCCTCTCTCTCTCCCTCCCTCCCCTCTCTCTCCCTTTCCCTCCCTTTCTTTCTCCCTCCCTCTCTCCCATTTCTCCCCCTGTTCCTCTCTCTCCCATCTCGCTCTCTCCCCTCTCCCCCTCCTTCTCTCCTCCCTGTCCATCCCTCTTCCTCCATCTCTCCCTTTCCTCCTTCCCTCTCTCTCCCTCCCTGCCCCCTCTCTCTCTTTATCTCTTCCTCCCATTTCTCCCATCCTCTCTCTCCTTCTCTCCTTCCCTCCCCTCTCTCTCCCTCTCTAACCCCTTTCTCCCTCCCTCCTTTCTCCCTCCTACCCTCCTTTCCTCTCTCCCCCCTGCCCTTTCTCTCTCTCTCTCTCTTTATCTCTCTCTCCCTCTCTCTCTCTCTCTCTCTCTCTCTATATATATATATATATATATATATATATACTTATTATTATGGCTTCACACTTCTTCTAAAATCCTTCTTCATTACTTTACCTTCCTCAAACTGTACAAATCAGGGAGCATGAAAAAACAACAATTCTTTGCAGCACAAAAGCACGATACAGCACCAGCGCGCAAGTTCTATTCGGCTTTATTAGTAGGAAAATTCAAAAATATAAAAAGTATCATCGGGAAATGACGTCACAGAGGAATTTTATTTATGGCGCCGTCGAGATTACTTTAATATAGTAAAATACTAAAATAAAAATAATTAATTACAATTAAACTACCCATCGAGATGAAACGAAACCTGTCCTATAACCTTCCCCATGTAATTATGTGTATGTATAACAAATTTCACGTTATTTGGTTGTCTGGATCTTGAGTTATAAGGGAACAGACAGACAGACAGACAGCAAATGCGTCTTATAAGTATAGAGATACTGCAATAGAAAAGAACACGTGGCCTTTATTGCCATGAACAGAATACGATATGAACATAAATAACAAAGAAATGTATGAAATACTGAAACAGAAAATAACGTTTGTCTTTTATTGCCATGAACATCCTTAAATACAACGCATACACCGCACGATATGAAAACTACTCTCTCTCGGAAAAACACCAGGAATCACGCTAATAGTCCGTACACTATGTCGTCACATAAATACATAAGCTGATTAAAATATTGGCAAGAAAGACAAAAGAGAGATACATATGATAAAACAATGTACACACAAGAGTTAATTTTAATAAATGTATTTACCTTCAACGATAATTTGACATATAAAAGTATTAGGTCTATGTTAGCTTTGGCTTTTAAAAACTAATTTTGTGTGTGAATTAAAAGTAAAATGTATATTGTTTCAGTGTGACGCCTGTTAAATCTCAAGAAATTCCTTCGACTCAGAATCAAACTCAATCACAAAAAAGTCTACCCAATGACACCCCACTGTCTCCTGGTGCAAGTAAGAGAAATTTACTTTTTCATATACAAATAAACTTTGACCAATCATATGTTGACCAATCATATGTTGACCAATCATATGTTGACCAAATAAAATAATCTCATGCACTTAATGTTTTAAAACCTACTTGAAATGTATATAAATAATATTTCCCAAGTTTCATTTAACAAATGGGATTTATTTTAAAACACATTTCATAAAATATAATTCGTTGTATCTTAGCTTATAAAAATCAGAAGACAGGGAGTGAATTTAACAACTGGAGCACAGGAAGTGAATTAAACAACTGGGGCACAGAAAGTGAATTTTACAACTGGGACACAGGAAGTGCATTTAACAACTGGGGCACAGGAAGTGAATTAAACAATAACTGGGGCACAGGGAGTGAATTTAACAATAACTGGGGCACAGGGAGTGAATTTAATAATAACTGGGGCACATGAAGTGCATTTAACAAATGAGGAACAGTAAGTGCATTTAACAACTGGGGCACAGGAAGTGAATTTAACAGCTGTGGCACAGGGAGTGAATTTAACAACTGGGGCACAGGAAATGCATTTAACAAATGAGGCACAGAGAGTGAATTTAATAACTGGGGCACAGGGAGTGAATTTAACAACTGGAGCACAGGAAGTGAATTTAACAACTGGGACACAGGAAGTGCATTTAACAGATTAGAAGGGGCCCCTCAAAGACAAAATGTATAATTTTGAGTTCATCACGTATTATTGTGTAACTAGTCCACCTCTGTATTGGTCCAAATATCATCTCCTATATACGTTATGCTTAGTTAAATACTAGACAGAGGCACAATTCAGTTCTCTCAGTCCTACGGATACTGACATCATTATGCCAGAGAGACTGTAAGATAACATAAATAAACACCTCAGACCAGAACAGACCAAATCGCTACAGTAGTTTTATTAAATTCAACATAACTACAGTAGTTTTATTATATTCAACATAACTACAGTAGTTTTATTAAATTCAACATAACTACAGTAGTTTTATTAAATACAACGTAACTACAGTAGTTTTATTATATTCAACATAACTACAGTAGTTTTATTAAATACAACGTAACTACAGTAGTTTTATTAAATACAACATAACTACAGTAGTTTTATTAAATTAATTCTGGTAAATATTGTTACAACTCTTTAAAAATTCTTGTTTATGGAATTAAAACAACACACAGGCTGGCGTGGGTTCCAAGAGTTTACTAATATCTACAAAAACACATAGACAACGACAATAACATCACGGCCATCTTCTTGCCGGCTTCCTACGTCACTCTCCCTACTGCGTCATCACGTTCAATATCTCGATGCACGGTGCGCACCGGGGGGGGGGGAAGTCGTAACACTGCCCCCCTCTTAAATCTGTCCGTCCCAGACAGGTCAGTTCTCACAATAGTACTTGTACAGTCTGTCCACATGAAACACTTTCATCTTAGTGCGGGTGTTTCTCTGTATTCTGTATACGACGTCGTTAAGTCTCTTTATGTCCCTCTGCAGTTTTGGGGATCTTCCTTTACGTCTCTGTGGATTGTAAAGCCAGACTAGGTCTCCCTCTTGAAAACCAGACGAGTTTGCCCGTCTGTCATATCTGGTTTTCATAGTGTCACTAGCAATTTTGATGTTTTGTCGAACCCTAGAATGTAGTTCCTCAAGTCGAGATCTCAGTTCATTGGCATAATCTGTTTCCATGGAAGGAGCGTCTCTGGGAAGCCCGAACAGAAGGTCACAAGGTAAGCGGAGTTCCCGGCCAAACACCATCGTTGATGGCGTCGTTTCGTGGGTGGCTCCTCGGTAGGCCATCAGAAACAGTGGTATGTGAGTGTCCCAGTCTTCCTGGCGGTCATCTGCCAATTTTGCCAGGTGCTGCACCAGCGTCCGGTTAAACCGTTCGACCATCCCATCCGATTGTGCATGTAACGGGGTTGTTCTTGTCTTTTGAATCCCCAGGATTTTGCACATCTCCTGAAATAATTTTGATTCGAAGTTTCGACCCTGGTCCGAGTGGAGCTCCATCGGAACTCCGAAACGACTGATCCACTCATTAACCACTATGTCCGCAATAGTTTTGGCCTCCTGATTCGCCATAGCAAAAGCTTCTGGCCACTTGCTGAAATAGTCTTTGATAACCAGGATATAGCGGTGCCCTTGCCTGGTCTCCAGAAAAGTACTGCTGCATGCGGCCCCGAGGTTTGTTCCTCGGCCCTTTTGTTGCTGCACACTGGATGCTTTTTCTACATCAGTCCTCTACATCCTTCCGGTACTGGAACCAGTAGAAACTGCGGCGCACCTTCTCTAATGTCTTGTTTACTCCAAGATGACCACCTGTTACACCATTGTGCATCTCTTTTAACACTTCGACCACTCTCGACTTCGGGAGCAACAATTGCATGCGGTGAGAGCTGCCGTCAGTTGACTCCCAAACCCGTTTGACGTTTCCCCTGTTTAATATCAGTGAGTCCCACTGAGCCCAATAGGCCTTCGTAGCGGCACTCTTTTCCGCTACTCTCAGCCAGTTCGGTCTTTGTTCTTCTTCTTTCCACAAAAGAATTGGAGCCAGATCCTCATCCTTCAGCTGATCCTCTCGAAGACTCATATTAGACCATGGTTCTGAAGCACCTAACTCCAATCGTGCACAACACTCAACATCAGTTTCTTTTTCCTCTAACCTTTGACAGTGTTTGCACTCCAGCCTACAGGGTCGACGTGATAGGGAATCTGCATTATTATGCAGCAATCCCCTGCGATGTTGGGTATCGAAGTCGTAAGTCTGCAATCTTTCAATCCAACGAGCAATCTGTCCTTCTGGGCTCTTAAAGGACAAGAGCCGCCTCAGTGCTGCATGATCTGTTCTCAAAGTAAATTTTTGGCCATACAAATACTTGTGGAAGTGTTTTATTGCATCCACAACTGCCAGAAGTTCTCGTCTGGTTACACAATAATTCCTCTCAGCCTTCGGCAGAGTTCGACTGTAAAAGGATACGACATTCTCTATGCCATCTATCCTCTGGGACAACACAGCACCTAACCCGGTACTACTAGCATCTGTATCAAGTATAAATGTTTTACCAGGGACTGGGTAAGCCAGTACCGGGGAAGAGCTTAGTGCATTCTTTAATTTGTCAAAAGACTGTTGGCATTCTTCACTCCAAAGAAATGGTTTCAGTTGCTCCGTGAAACTATGAAGTTCTCTGGCAATGTTGGGAAAAGCCCGACACAAACCGACGATAGTATGTGCAGAGTCCCAGAAAGCTTCGGAAGTTCCTCATGCACATTTGTCGGTTTTGGCCAACTTTCTTTGACAGCTTCAACCTTTTCAGGGTCAGTACTTATGCCATCTTTAGACAAAATATGGCCCAGATACTTCACTCTTCTTTCTAAAATGAAACTTACTTCTGTGGGCCGAGTTTCATCCCGGCACTCCGGAATACGCTGAAAAACTTCTCTTTAGGTTTGTAAGATGCTCGTCAAACGTCTTCCCAATTACGATTATGTCATCAAGATAAACAAGGCACGTCTTCCAGTTCAGACCTTGTAATATGTGCTCCATTAGCCGTTCAAAAGTTGCAGGTGCGTTGCATAAGCCAAAGGGCATAACAGTAAAATGCCATAGGTCGTTACCTGTCGAAAAGGCGGTCTTCTCTTTATCCTTGGGATGTAACCCAACCTGCCAGTATCCACTTTTCAAATCAAGAGTGGAAAAGATTTGTGAGCCCAGGAGTGTATCCTAAGTGTCATCAATGCGGGGTAGTGGATAGCTGTCCTTTTGTGCGTAATTTCCGTTCAATGCTCTGTGGTAATCTACACAAAATCTGCATGTTCCATCCTTTTTCTTTACCAATACAACAGGCGAACTCCAAGGACTGTTAGACGGTTCAATCACTCCCTGTTTATGCATTTGTTCTAGCATGTCGGTTGCATCTTGTTGCTTTGCCAACGGTAGACGGCGTGGTATCTGTCGTATTGGCTTAGCACTTCCGGTGTTGATTCGATGCTGAACCAAGTCTGTTCTCCCGCAATCCTTTTCTTCAACGGCCATGATATCTGCATAATCCTGCAGCAAGCCTTCTGCCTTCTGATAGTCACTCAAAGGTAAATCCTTTCGCAAGTCGGACAAAAGTTTCTCTAGCAATTGATTCTTTCCATAACCCCTGGCTACTAACTTGCAGTCAACCTCGCAGTTTGTTATAGAGTTGACCTCATCACAGATGGCGATGACGCTGTCTTTTCGTAAGGTTTGATCAGAGTTTGTGATGTTCATTACTCGTACTGGTACCAACCTGGAACCATTGATTGTCACCACCGTTTTCCCAACGGCAAGTCCTCGACTATTTCCATGATCAGCCTCCACTATGACCGTTTTTATTCCATTTCCACCATAGTCCAGTTTACCCCAGATGATAAACTCCAACTGAGCAGGCACACTTATGTCTTCAATGAGTAGTATCCTCTTTATGACATTCTCATCATCCTCTTTCCCAAGAAGGGGAAATTCCTTTTTTCCACACTGTAACGTGACTACGCCAATGTTCAGTGTAAGGCCATATAAGTGCATGAAGTCTAGCCCCAAAATGCATTTGTCGACAATGTCAGCCACCAAAAATTCATGAAAGAACAATTCATCTCCCCTAGTTGGAATTCAGTTTTTAGTTCGTCCCAAGATCGGCAATAATTCACCACTTTCTGTCTTTAATAAATGTCCACTCACGTTATTCAATTGTATGTCTTTGACTACATCGGGTTGCAGTGATTGAGCGTGATGCCCCAGTATCCAATAGAAATCTACACTCCAAACTGTCCAATTTTTCCTTTACATACAGGCTTGATTTAATCCCAATAGTTGCAATGGGAATGACGACTTTACGGGCTTTGTTGGAGTGTTTTGCCAGCTTCCGCCCTACGAAGCTGGACAGACGTTAGTTTCCCTGGTAGTTCCAGCGGTTTGGGAGCTGGGGTTTTATTCTGTCCGGCGGAATACTGCCTCTGTCTTGGACAGTACCGCCGAACATGACCGGAGGCGCCACAATTCCAGCAGCGAGTATCACCCATATCAGCATTCCTCGAATCGTCGCTTATCTTTTGCTCTTTGAGGTAATGACCTCTTCGACCACCTTGCGAATCTTGTTAATTTGCTTATCTTCATCAACTTCCAGTTGCCTGGCATGGTGGTCAGTCCTGGAGGCGTTCTTAGCTGCTTCGTAAGACAGAGCATACACCAATGTTTCACTGGCCTTGCGTTTCCCACTTATCATAATGGCCTTTTTTAGGTCTGGATCACGAATGGCATCGATGAAAGTGTCGGTCATTATGACGTCCAGAAATTCCTGTGCCGCGGCAGGGTAAGACAGGCGCGCTAACCTTTCAATATCTGTGTTAATTCCTGCAAAGATTCCCCGGATTTTTGTTGCCTCGATTTCAACTGAACTCTGAACACTTCTTGTATGTGCTCGTCGCCGTACCGTAACTCTAGTGCTTTTACAACAGCTTGATAATTTCCCGGGTCGTTGACAGTTCGGAGCATCTCAGAGGCCTTACCTCTAAGAGCCAAGACAAGGGCCGTGGCTTTGTCTTCTTCTCTGGTCCAGTTGTTTATTTGCACTGCTGCCTCAAACTGTCTCTTGTATACGGACCATGAAATTGTGCCATCAAATGTAGGCATGGGCATCTTGCCTACGGTTGTTGGGGTTGCAGTCTGTGTCAACTGAACTTTCCTCAGTTCTTCCCTGATATCTCCAATCTCTCCATCATACCTGGCAGTTGTGTCCTTGATCTGAGCCTGGAGTTCCATTATCCGGCCGTCGACCTTTTCGTTAATCTCACCCTTCACCTTCTCAATTCTAGTGTTGAGATCTTCCTTCAGATCTCCTATTTCGTCTCTTATTGCTTGAAGTAATTCTTTCCTTTCATTCTTAAGTAATTCTTTCATTTCATTCTGGCCTTCTTTCATTTCCCTTCTTAATTTTTCAATTTCAGACTCTACAACTAGAAGTTTACTTAGCTTCTTACCGGCCATTTTCAGAAAAGAAATCCCCACCTCTGACACCAAAGTTACAACTCTTTAAAAATTCTTGTTTATGGAATTAAAACAACACACAGGCTGGCGTGGGTTCCAAGAGTTTACTAATATCTACAAAAACACATAGACAACGACAATAACATCACGGCCATCTTCTTGCCGGCTTCCTACGTCACTCTCCCTACTGCGTCATCACGTTCAATATCTCGATGCACGGTGCGCACCGGGGGGGGGAAGTCGTAACACTGCCCCCCTCTTAAATCTGTCCGTCCCAGACAGGTCAGTTCTCACAATAGTACTTGTACAGTCTGTCCACATGAAACACTTTCATCTTAGTGCGGGTGTTTCTCTGTATTCTGTATACGACGTCGTTAAGTCTCTTTATGTCCCTCTGCAGTTTTGGGGATCTTCCTTTACGTCTCTGTGGATTGTAAAGCCAGACTAGGTCTCCCTCTTGAAAACCAGACGAGTTTGCCCGTCTGTCATATCTGGTTTTCATAGTGTCACTAGCAATTTTGATGTTTTGTCGAACCCTAGAATGTAGTTCCTCAAGTCGAGATCTCAGTTCATTGGCATAATCTGTTTCCATGGAAGGAGCGTCTCTGGGAAGCCCGAACAGAAGGTCACAAGGTAAGCGGAGTTCCCGGCCAAACACCATCGTTGATGGCGTCGTTTCGTGGGTGGCTCCTCGGTAGGCCATCAGAAACAGTGGTATGTGAGTGTCCCAGTCTTCCTGGCGGTCATCTGCCAATTTTGCCAGGTGCTGCACCAGCGTCCGGTTAAACCGTTCGACCATCCCATCCGATTGTGGATGTAACGGGGTTGTTCTTGTCTTTTGAATCCCCAGGATTTTGCACATCTCCTGAAATAATTTTGATTCGAAGTTTCGACCCTGGTCCGAGTGGAGCTCCATCGGGACTCCGAAACGACTGATCCACTCATTAACCACTATGTCCGCAATAGTTTTGGCCTCCTGATTCGCCATAGCAAAAGCTTCTGGCCACTTGCTGAAATAGTCTTTGATAACCAGGATATAGCGGTGCCCTTGCCTGGTCTGGTCTCCAGACTCAGAAAGTACTGCTGCATGCGGCCCCGAGGTTTGTTCCTCGGCCCTTTTGTTGCTGCACACTGGATGCTTTTTCTACATCAGTCCTCTACATCCTTCCGGTACTGGAACCAGTAGAAACTGCGGCGCACCTTCTCTAATGTCTTGTTTACTCCAAGATGACCACCTGTTACACCATTGTGCATCTCTTTTAACACTTCGACCATTCTCGACTTCGGGAGCAACAATTGCATGCGGTGAGAGCTGCCGTCAGTTGACTCCCAAACCCGTTTGACGTTTCCCCTGTTTATTATCAGTGAGTCCCACTGAGCCCAATAGGCCTTCGTAGCGGCACTCTTTTCCGCTACTCTCAGCCAGTTCGGTCTTTGTTCTTCTTCTTTCCACAAAAGAATTGGAGCCAGATCCTCATCCTTCAGCTGATCCTCTCGAAGACTCATATCAGACCATGGTTCTGAAGCACCTAACTCCAATCGTGCACAACACTCAACATCAGTTTCTTTTTCCTCTAACCTTTGACAGTGTTTGCACTCCAGCCTACAGGGTCGACGTGATAGGGAATCTGCATTATTATGCAGCAATCCCCTGCGATGTTGGGTATCGAAGTCGTAAGTCTGCAATCTTTCAATCCAACGAGCAATCTGTCCTTCTGGGCTCTTAAAGGACAAGAGCCACTTCAGTGCTGCATGATCTGTTCTCAAAGTAAATTTTTGGCCATACAAATACTTGTGGAAGTGTTTTATTGCATCCACAACTGCCAGAAGTTCTCGTCTGGTTACACAATAATTCCTCTCAGCCTTCGACAGAGTTCGACTGTAAAAGGATACGACATTCTCTATGCCATCTATCCTCTGGGACAACACAGCACCTAACCCGGTACTACTAGCATCTGTATCAAGTATAAATGTTTTACCAGGGACTGGGTAAGCCAGTACCGGGGAAGAGCTTAGTGCATTCTTTAATTTGTCAAAAGACTGTTGGCATTCTTCGCTCCAAAGAAATGGCTTCTTTTGCTCCGTGAGCCTATGAAGTTCTCTGGCAATGTTGGAAAAGCCCGACACAAACCGACGATAGTATGTGCAGAGTCCCAGAAAGCTTCGAAGTTCATGCACATTTGTCGGTTTTGGCCAACTTTTGACAGCTTCAACCTTTTCAGGGTCAGTACTTATGCCATCTTTAGACACAATATGGCCCAGATACTTCACTTTCTTTCTAAAAAATGAACACTTCTGTGGGCCGAGTTTCATCCCGGCACTCCGAATACGCTGAAAAACTTCTCTTAGGTTTGTAAGGTGCTCGTCAAATGTCTTCTCAATTACGATTATGTCATCAAGATAAACAAGGCACGTCTTCCAGTTCAGACCTTGTAATATGTGCCGTTCAAAAAATGCAGGTGCGTTGCATAAGCCAAAGGGCATAACAGTAAATTGCCATAGGTCGTTACCTGTCGAAAAGGCGGTCTTCTCTTTATCCTTGGGATGTAACCCAACCTGCCAGTATCCACTTTTCAAATCAAGAGTGGAAAAGATTTGTGAGCCTGTGAGTGTATCCAAAGTGTCATCAATGCGGGGTAGTGGATAGCTGTCCTTGTGCGTAATTTCGTTCAATGCTCTGTAATCTACACAAAATCTGCATGTTCCATCCTTTTTCTTTACCAGTACAACAGGCGAACTCCAAGGACTGTTAGACGGTTCAATCACTCCCTGTTTATGCATTTGTTCTAGCATGTCGGTTGCATCTTGTTGCTTTGCCAACGGTAGACGGCGTGGTATCTGTCGTATTGGCTTAGCACTTCCGGTGTTGATTCGATGCTGAACCAAGTCTGTTCTCCCGCAATCCTTTTCTTCAACGGCCATGATATCTGCATAATCCTGCAGCAAGCCTTCTGCCTTCTGATAGTCACTCAAAGGTAAATCCTTTCGCAAGTCGGACAAAAGTTTCTCTAGCAATTGATTCTTTCCATAACCCCTGGCTACTAACTTGCAGTCAACCTCGCAGTTTGTTATAGAGTTGACCTCATCACAGATGGCGATGACGCTGTCTTTTCGTAAGGTTTGATCAGAGTTTGTGATGTTCATTACTCGTACTGGTACCAACCTGGAACCATTGATTGTCACCACCGTTTTCCCAACGGCAAGTCCTCGACTATTTCCATGATCAGCCTCCACTATGACCGTTTTTATTCCATTTCCACCATAGTCCAGTTTACCCCAGATGATAAACTCCAACTGAGCAGGCACACTTATGTCTTCAATGAGTAGTATCCTCTTTATGACATTCTCATCATCCTCTTTCCCAAGAAGGGGAAATTCCTTTTTTCCACACTGTAACGTGCCTACGCCAATGTTCAGTGTAAGGCCATATAAGTGCATGAAGTCTAGCCCCAAAATGCATTTGTCGACAATGTCAGCCACCAAAAATTCATGAAAGAACAATTCATCTCCTAGTTGGAATTCAGTTTTAGTTCGTCCCAAGATCGGCAATAATTCACCACTTTCTGTCTTTAATAAATGTCCACTCACGTTATTCAATTGTATGTCTTTGACTACATCGGGTTGCAGGATTGAGCGTGATGCCCCAGTATCCAATAGAAATCTACACTCAAACTGTCCAATTTTTCCTTTTACATACAGGCTTGATTTAATCCCAATAGTTGCAATGGGAATGACGACTTTACGGGCTTTGTTGGAGTGTTTTGCCAGCTTCCGCCCTACGAAGCTGACAGACGTTAGTTTCCCTGGTAGTTCCAGCGGTTTGGGAGCTGGGGGTTTCTGTTCTGTCCGGCGGAATACTGCCTCTGTCTTGGACAGTACCGCCGAACATGACCGGAGGCGCCACAATTCCAGCAGCGAGTATCACCCATATCAGCATTCCTCGAATCGTCGCTTATCTTTTGCTCTTTTGAGGTAATGACCTCTTCGACCACCTTGCGAATCTTGTTAATTTGCTTATCTTCATCAACTTCCAGTTGCCTGGCATGGTGGTCAGTCCTGGAGGCGTTCTTAGCTGCTTCGTAAGACAGAGCATACACCAATGTTTCACTGGCCTTGCGTTTCCCACTTATCATAATGGCCTTTTTTAGGTCTGGATCACGAATGGCATCGATGAAAGTGTCGGTCATTATGACGTCCAGAAATTCCTGTGCCGCGGCAGGGTAAGACAGGCGCGCTAACCTTTCAATATCTGTGTTAATTCCTGCAAAGATTCCCCGGATTTTTGTTGCCTCGATTTCAACTGAACTCTGAACACTTCTTGTATGTGCTCGTCGCCGTACCGTAACTCTAGTGCTTTTACAACAGCTTGATAATTTCCCGGGTCGTTGACAGTTCGGAGCATCTCAGAGGCCTTACCTCTAAGAGCCAAGACAAGGGCCGTGGCTTTGTCTTCTTCTCTGGTCCAGTTGTTTATTTGCACTGCTGCCTCAAACTGTCTCTTGTATACGGACCATGAAATTGTGCCATCAAATGTAGGCATGGGCATCTTGCCTACGGTTGTTGGGGTTGCAGTCTGTGTCAACTGAACTTTCCTCAGTTCTTCCCTGATATCTCCAATCTCTCCATCATACCTGGCAGTTGTGTCCTTGATCTGAGCCTGGAGTTCCATTATCCGGCCGTCGACCTTTTCGTTAATCTCACCCTTCACCTTCTCAATTCTAGTGTTGAGATCTTCCTTCAGATCTCCTATTTCGTCTCTTATTGCTTGAAGTAATTCTTTCCTTTCATTCTTAAGTAATTCTTTCATTTCATTCTGGCCTTCTTTCATTTCCCTTCTTAATTTTTCAATTTCAGACTCTACAACTAGAAGTTTACTTAGCTTCTTACCGGCCATTTTCAGAAAAGAAATCCCCACCTCTGACACCAAAGTTACAACTCTTTAAAAATTCTTGTTTATGGAATTAAAACAACACACAGGCTGGCGTGGGTTCCAAGAGTTTACTAATATCTACAAAAACACATAGACAACGACAATAACATCACGGCCATCTTCTTGCCGGCTTCCTACGTCACTCTCCCTACCGCGTCATCACGTTCAATTTCTTGATGCACGGTGCTCACCGGGGGGAAAAGTCGTAACAATATTATGGGGCTGTTTTTTTTTCATCTTCACTGTTAAATTCACCGATGTGACATAGATTTTGACTTGTTTTACCAGCCCAGTTACGACAGACTACCACAGTATTGTTACATTCACCGATGTGACATAGATTTTGACTTGTTTTACTAGCCCAGTTACGTCAGACTACCACAGTATGGCTTGACTTGTTTTACTAGCCCAGTTACGTCAGACTACCACAGTATAGCTTAAACGAGTTTTTACGGTCAAGTAGTTAATGTTAAAAACCAAGATCTAATTATAATATGTAATTATTCAGGAATTGTTTATTGGACTCCATCATCTTTGATCGAAATATAAAACTATATGAATTTATTATCTTGGAATTTATTGTTAACTGAACAGTATTTCATTCAGTGTAGGATTTTATTTTTATTTGTGAGTCAAACACAACATTGACTGAGTCAATGACAGGATCTTCTTTGATACTGAGTGAATCAATGACAGGATTTTCTTTGATACTGACTGAGTCAATGACAGGATCTTCTTCGATATTGACTGAGTCAATGACATGATGTTCCTCTTGTGAATGTGAGTGTAATAGTGTTGTGATAACATGTTTAAACAATCTTTTGGTTCCCGTTCTTTGCGAAAAAAGAAAGACCTCTACCTTCTTTAAATCAATTAAAATCAAAATCATCTGGTGAATACGATTGACATTTTAACTCTTCTTGGTAAACAGACTACCAATGTTTATGTGGATGTAAATGATTATCTAAACTGTTCTGCTGACCTTGACTTCTGTTTTCATCTGAAAAGAGGGCGTGGACAAAAATGAACACAAAACATACATTTTTAGAATAGTTCGATGCAGTCATGATTGAATATAAAACATACACTTTTTAAAAATAGTTCGCAGTAGTCATGAAATTTTAAAGCTACGTATTGCTTCTGTTTGCTCATTGGCTACATTCGGTATAACTAGAACTCATTGTTCACTTAAAGAAGCATTTAATTTGTTCAAAGGTAAACATAACGAAGTAGTTAAACAAATAGGCGTCTCATTAGCACCAAGTGCTTTTTAGCACATCAAGAACTACCATTAAGAAGAAATGATGAGTCAAGTCAATTTAATGACGGAGCAACCATGTTGAACTACTAAATTTAATGCAAGAAAGTTATTTAACACATCTACAGACTGCTTAACTATATTCTGGAAAATCCACTGACATTCAAAA
The DNA here is from genome assembly GCA_021962125.1 of Bulinus truncatus. Lineage (NCBI taxonomy): Eukaryota > Metazoa > Mollusca > Gastropoda > Planorbidae > Bulinus > Bulinus truncatus. The sequence continues at coordinate 10,138,575 of JAGDYQ010000003.1, read as the reverse complement.
TGAGTTGAAAAAATAAAATTCAAAATTGTACTTTAGTAGCTATTGCCATGGATGAAACGATTTACTTTTCAAAGAAATCATAATTACAACAATGTTAATGAAGATGGAAATATCGAGGAAAGATTTGTTGATTTTAAGAACGTGAGTACTGACCGCACTGCCCACTGGCCGTCCTTAAATTCCAATGGCCTATGATGGTGCTCAAGTCATGGCTGGGGAATATGGAGGTTTACAGACTTGAGAAAAAAGAATAAAAGCGAGTAGTATTCGTTTACTGTTCTACTCACTGGTGATATTATTGAAAATTTAACAAAAGCATACACGGTTTAATTCAGTTAAGCTCTGCAATATGGTATAAATACTTCTTAAGTACACCCTAAGATTTCTCCAATACAGTTAACGAATTATGAGAACAGATGTAACCAGTTCTTCATTACAATGTAATCAGTTCTTGAATACAATGTAACCATTTCTTCAATACGTTCATAGTGAATTCTAACCAATAATAATCAACACATTCGTCTTTACATACCTCTCAAATTACATTGATTCAGTCTTTTTTGTTGACTTCATTACACAGATACTTGCATTAGGGTGGCCCAAAAATTCAACTTCGTGCCACATACCGGGGCACCCTTTTTTGACTTCCTTTTGCCTTAGGTAGTATACTGTTAAAATTTTACAACTAAATTCCAAGTAGAAGGGGATGCTCACAGGCCTCGTTGTTTTACCTTTTACGGCATTTTACTCGATTTTGTTGAAAAACGACAGCAACAAACTATAGAAGGTGAATCAGATGAAAATTAAACAAATTTGAAGTCCTAGATGAATATGAACAAAGTCCAAGCTCAACTAAAAAAACGGACAAACAAGACGGAGATTGGATATCATATTTCCTTGTTCACTAAACATGTCACCAGTGCCTTGGATCGCAACCAAAGTCTGATCGTGAAGCTTTGGGATTGATGATTCCTTTTGCTGCAGCGCTGGGACTGTTTCACGAAGCACCACACAAAGAGCCAGAAAGAAAGCCAGGTGTAAACAAGCAGCAGATATAAAGGTTTCATTCAAGCCTGACTATCCTCTAGTTCTACACTGGGATGGGAAAATCTTACCTGAAATCCTGGGTCTTGGAGAAGTTAACAGCTTGCCGGTGCTGGTTTCTGTTGATGGCAGTGAAAAATTACTAGGTGTCCCTAAACTAACATCAGGGACAGGACAGAATGCTGCTGATGCTATTTATGGTCAGTTAAAACAGTGGGCACTGGTAGAAAGCATCCAGGCTATGAGCTTCGACACCACTTCTGTCAACACTGGTCGTTTCAAAGGAGCTAGTGCACTGCTTGAGAATCGTATTGGTCGAAAACTATTGTGGCTGGCATGTCGTCATCATGTTCTTGAACTGGTATTGGCAAAAATTTAACTATCTTCAAAAGATTTAAAGAAATTTGGGTACGCATAAAGCTTGAAACTATAGTAAGTTGGAACTGCCATCAAGCACTGATGTTTTCCGAGAAAACACGGTGAGCTTTCTGACCAATTTCGTTGACTTGAAGACCCAGGTCATAGATAATTATGAAGAACTTAATGAACTGACAATGATCATTTTAGGAGATCCACCAAAAACCATTCACTGGAGAGCACCAGGCCCTGTACATCATGCTAGGTGGATGGCTAAGCTGATCTATGCCATCACAATTTACATCTTCCGTCATCAGAGAGAATTTTTCAGTCTTACACCCAAGTAAGAGAGCCAACTCAAACGATTTGTACAGTTTGGAACCTTGTTGTACACAAAGTCTTGAATTCAAGCACCCTGTGCAGCGGAAGCACCTGGAGGAGATCTTTTGCTCTGGAAGGACCTGCACAATATCAGTCTGTTGATCACGACATAAGTATTGCAGCACAAAAAAATGTCCAGAATTACATGTGGTATCTGTCTGATGAGATTGTCAGCCTGGCATTGTTTTTCGATGAAGTGTCACCAATGGAGAAACAGAAAATAACAGCAGGTTTTGGAATAGAGCCTAGTGAGCGACATGTTCGAGGTAATCAATCATTGCTCCAAAATGAAGACGTCAGCTTGGATCACTTTTCAACAAAGCGTTCACTGAACCTGCTTACAAAGCTACACATAGGCAACTCGTTTCTAGTTCTTCCTCCAGAACAGTGGAATGATAATATTGAATACCAGAAGGGTAAGCAGTGCATTAACGACTTGTGTGTGGTCAACAATACTGCAGAACGAGGAGTTAAAATTTTTGATGAATATAATAGACTGCTGTCAAAAAAAGAGAAAGAAAAGCAATTTATTTTGCAAGTTGTTGAAGCCAATAGAAAAGTCATCCCTACACAAATTACAAATAAGTCTGCCATCTGTGCTGTTTCGGTGTAGACAATGTTTAGACAATGTATTCTGACTCTTCAGCACTCTACAATTTACACTTTATGTTGACATTTTCGTTACTTAACAGTTACATTACAGTAATGGCATGATTTGAAAATGTAAAAAAATTCAATGAAAATGCGTTTTTTTTATTAATATAGCAAAACTCTCTAGCTCTTGAGCATTCCCTTCCAATAGCAGTAGGAAGCTGAAATTTTTTTCAGTTACTAAGTAAGACAAATGGAACTCAACAAGAGAGTGCCCCGTTAGATGTGAGAAACTTAATTTTTTTCCATATGATTTTGGGCCACCCTAACCTGCATACATAATTGCTCCTCACACATACTTATTAGCTTTATTTCTCTTTAAATTATTTTGTTTTATTTGATTTCTGAGGGCTATTAATAGTATCATAATATACATGATACTATTTTAATAACTTGATTTGTTTACATTTTATTGAGATTCATGGGCACTAAAATAATTAATTTTCTTTAGTTAGACTTCAACTAATTTGCAACTAAAATATTAATGTGTACTTATTGTAATAACTTATTAAAAAAAATACAATTTAACTAATTAGTTCACAATTTAAAACTTTTTTTTGTCATAATTCAATATTTTTTACACATTCCATCAGTTCAATGCTGTTAGTTGGGAACACCATCAGTTCAATGCTGTTAGTACTGGGAACACTATCAGTTCAATGCTGTTAGTACTGGGAACAACATCAGTTCAATGCTGTTAGTACTGGGAACACCATCAGTTCAATGCTGTTAGTTGGGGACACCATCAGTTCAATGCTGTTAGTACTGGGAACACCATCAGTTCAATGCTGTTAGTACTGGGAACACCATCAGCTCCATGCTGTTAGTTGGGGACACCATCAGTTCAATGCTGTTAGTTGGGGACACCATCAGTTCAATACTATTAGTTGGGAACACCATCAGGTCAATGCTGTTAGTTGGGAACACCATCTGTTCAATGTTGTTAGTTGGGGACACAATCAGTTCAATGCTGCTAGTTGGGAACACTATCAATTCAATGCTGTTAGTTGGGAACACCATCAGTTCAATGCTGTTAGTTGGAGACACCATCAGGTTAATGCTGTTAGTTGGGAACACCATCAGTTCAATGCTGTTAGTTGGGAACACCATCAGTTCTATGCTGTTAGTTGGGGACACCATCAGTTCAATGCTGTTAGTTGGGAACACCATCATTTCAATGCTGTTAGTTGGGAACACCAACAGTTCAAAGCTGTTAGTTGGGAACACCATCAGTCAATGCTGTTAGTTGGGAACACCATCAGTTCAATGCTGTTAGTTGGGGACACCATCAGTTCAATGCTGTTAGTACTGGGAACACCATCAGTTCAATGCTGTTAGTACTGGGAACACCATCAGCTCCATGCTGTTAGTTGGGGACACCATCAGTTCAATGCTGTTAGTTGGGGACACCATCAGTTCAATACTATTAGTTGGGAACACCATCAGGTCAATGCTGTTAGTTGGGAACACCATCTGTTCAATGTTGTTAGTTGGGGACACAATCAGTTCAATGCTGCTAGTTGGGAACACTATCAGTTCAATGCTGTTAGTTGGGAACACCATCAGTTCAATGCTGTTAGTTGGAGACACCATCAGGTTAATGCTGTTAGTTGGGAACACCATCAGTTCAATGCTGTTAGTTGGGAACACCATCAGTTCTATGCTGTTAGTTGGGGACACCATCAGTTCAATGCTGTTAGTTGGGAACACCATCAGTTCAATGCTGTTAGTTGGGAACACCAACAGTTCAAAGCTGTTAGTTGGGAACACCATCAGTCAATGCTGTTAGTTGGGAACACCATCAGTTCAATGCTGTTAGTACTGGGAACACCATCAGTTCGATGCTGTTAGTACTGGGAACAATTCAAAATCTCGTGAAGCCGAGAATAATTACAATTTAATACAAGTCCAAGGTTCTAATACAGTAAGTCAGTGGTTCTAATACAATAAGTCAGTGGTTCTAATACAATAAGTCAATGGTTCTCATACAATAAGTCAGTGGTTCTAATACAATAAGTCAGTCGTTCTAATACAATACGTCAGTGGTTCTAATACAATAAGTCAATGGTTCTAATACAATAAGTCAGTGGTTCTGTAATTTTTGCGTTACACGACTTAAAATCTTGATTGGTTTCGCGACCCACCAGCAAAACTGAAATGATGACAAAATGTGTGTGTGAATATATAAATGAATGACATAGAATGTGTATATGTAAATGAATGACATAAAATGTGTGAATGAATATGTTAATGAATGACATAGAATGTGTGTATCACATAACAGGGTTGGCCATGAGAGACACACAACCAGTGCGCCCCTCCCTAGGACAGTTTTAAATTGAAATAATCCATTTAAGTATCTTTCAATTGTTTACAGATTATCCATATTGCACTGTTACTTGTGCTGGAGTTCCCGATGGAATATTTGCCGACTGCCACGATTGTCACAAATATGTTATTTGTCAAGGTGGTAACTTGAACAGTTCAACTTGCAGAGAAGGCTATTTTTACAATTACACCACCGGCTTCTGTGTGGAGGACACTCACAACATCTGGTTAGTTTATACATCTTTTGGTTAGTTCATACATCTTTTGGTTTGTTCAACATCTTTTGATTAGTTCAAACCACATAAGGCTAATTCATACAAATTCAGTTAGTTTTTTTTATTTCATTAGTTTATACCTACAACATTTTTTAGTTCCTAAGCCTACTGTAAAATGTGGTTACTTCATTCAAAAATAGGTTAGTTCATTCAATAATTGTTAGTTCATACAATAACAAGTTAGTTCATACAATAATAGGTCCGCCAGTCGTGGGGACTGAAATATCACATGATCATGATCTCAGTACAGGTCGTCTATCCTAACAGTAAAATCAAATCAATAAAGAACAAAGTCTTTTTCAATTTCGCTACTTACATTCGTATCAATTTTTCATTTTGTAGACTCTAGTGGACCTTCAGTTAATACCCACGGTCAGTGCCGGGCTTATGCATTGCGGGAGCCAATTTAAAGGATGATTGCTAGGGCAATTTTCTAATATTTGTGCAATAAAACTATTAATATTAATTAGCTAAATGTAAAATGCAGGGCCCCTGCCAGGCGCGGGCCCAATTTGGAGCAATCGTCAAATTGGCATAAAGCCGGCCCTGTCCACGGTTCTAGCTGGAATAGAGAGACTATGGAAATATTTACTGTGTATCGTATATATATATATATATATATATATATATATATATATATATATATATATATAATTGTATGAAGTAAAATATGAAGAAGACATAGACATATAGCCACATAAATACATAACTTGATTAAAATATCAGCAAGAAAGACAACAGAGAGATACAGATGATAAAACAAATGTACACACAAGAGTTAATTTTAATAAATGTATTTACCTTCAACGATAATTTGACATATAAAAGTATTTGGTCTATGTTAGCTTTGGCTGATTGAAACTAATTTTTGTGTGTGAATTAAAATGTAAAATGTGTATTGTTTCAGTGTGACGCCTGTTAAATCTCTACCCAACGACACCCCATTGTCGCCTGGTGCAAGTAAGAGAAATTCAGATTTTTTTCTTTTTATAAATAAATTCCGACCTATCATAAATTATCTAATGAAAATAACCTCAGGCAGTTTATATTTGGAAAGCTGCTTGAAATTTTAATAAAACATATTTCACTACGACTTATTTAACTAATGTTTTTTTTTATTTTAACTAAAATTCACCAAGTATAAATCTTTCAATCTTTACTCATTTTGGAAACAAGACAAGATGCTCCGAGACACATGGAGCGTGAACTAATACCCAACTAGTGAGCTGCACTGCTAATATTTTTCGTTTCTTTTAATTCAGGACCTAATATAAGTATATAAACTAAGTCGTACTTACCAGATATCATGACCTATATGTTGCATGTTTACTTCATTTAATGATCATAACTAGACAGATGCACAGTTCAGTGCTTCTCTCGGACTTTCACATACTGACATTTATTATTGTAAAGAGGCTGTAAGATGCCATAGATAAATAAATCATACTAGAACAAGCTTCACTAACAAGTAAGTAACCAGATTTCTATTTTAAAAATAATATTTCAATAATTCCTGGACTGGCAGTCCATCTTAAACCGTTGACAGCATCGACAGAGACACAATTTGGCTAATCTTTTAGCATGATCATATTCCAAAGACCTACATACATATGATTCTGCAACTTTATAAAGATGAAACCTGCTAAGCTTTTTATGAAGGCAAGTTAACAAAGGAACTTTATATTAAAACTGTATGCCTACTTTCCATCATAATCTTCTTGACGGTCAAAGACTGGATCATGGGGTAGACGATAAAAAGCACAAAGACTTGGGTAAAATGGTCAGTGATCCAGTGCAACAAGGAATCAGACTTTGCAGATGACGTGTATTTATTAGCCCAGAAGCAACATTATATGCACTAGTAAAACAAATACACTAGCACATAAAGCTACAAAATACTGGGCTACACCAACTACTGGGCTACACCAACTACTGGTCTACACCAAATACTGGGCTACACCCAATACTGGGCTACACCAACTACTGGGCTACACCAAATACTGGGCTACACCAAACACTGGGCTACACTAAATACTGGGCTACACTAAATACTGGGCTACACCAAATACTGGGCTACACCAAATACTAGGCTACACCAAATACTGGGCTACACCAAATACTGAGCTACACCAAAGACTGGGCTACACAATATACTGACCTACACCAAAGACTGGGCTACACCAAATACTGGGCTACACCAAAGACTGGGCTACACCAAATACTGAGCTACACCAAAGACTGGGCTAAACCAAATACTGGGCTACACCAACTACTGGGCTACACAAGATACTGGGCTACACAAAATACTGGGCTACAACAAACAATGGGCTACACCAAAAAATGGGCTACACCAAATACTGGACTACATAACTACTGGGCTACACCAAACACTGGGCTACACCAAACACTGGGCTACACCAAATACTGGGCTACACAAAATACTGGGCTACACCAACTACTGGTCTACACCAAATACTGGGCTACACCAAATACTGGGCTACACCAACTACTGGGCTACACCAAATACTGGGCTACACCAAACACTGGGCTACACTAAATACTGGGCTACACTAAATACTGGGCTACACCAAATACTGGGCTACACCAAATACTAGGCTACACCAAATACTGGGCTACACCAAATACTGAGCTACACCAAAGACTGGGCTACACAATATACTGACCTACACCGAAGACTGGGCTACACCAAATACTGGGCTACACCAAAGACTGGGCTACACCAAATACTGAGCTACACCAAAGACTGGGCTAAACCAAATACTGGGCTACACCAACTACTGGGCTACACAAGATACTGGGCTACACAAAATACTGGGCTACAACAAACAATGGGCTACACCAAAAAATGGGCTACACCAAATACTGGACTACATAACTACTGGGCTACACCAAACACTGGGCTACACCAAACACTGGGCTACACCAAATACTGGGCTACACCAAATACTGGGCTACACCAAATACTGGGCTACACCAACTACTGGGCTACACCAAATACTGGGCTACACCAAACACTGGGCTACACTAAATACTGGGCTACACCAAATACTGAGCTACACCAAATACTGGGCTACACCAAATACTGAGCTACACCAACTACTGGGCTACACCCAATACTGTTCTACACCAAACACTGGGATACACCAAATACTGGACTAGACCAAATAGTGGGCTACACCAAATACTGAGCTACACCAAAGACTGGGCTACACCAAATACTGGGCTAAAGCAAATTCTGGGCTACACCAAATACTGAGCTACACGAAATACTGGGCTACACCAAAGACTGGGCTACACCAAATACTGGGCTACACCAACTACTGGGCTACACAAGATACTGGGCTACACCAAATACTGGGCTACACAAAATATTGGGCTAAACCAACTACTGAGCTACACAAAATACTATGCTAACCAACTACTGGGCTACACCAAACAATGGGCTACACCAAAAACTGGGCTACACCAAACACTGGGCTACACCAAACACTGGGCTACACTAAATACTGGGCTACACTAAATACTGGGCTACACCAACTACTGGGCTACACCAAATACTGGGCTATACCCATTACTGGGCTACACCAAAGACTGGGCTACACCAAATACTGAGCTACACCAAATACTGGGCTACACCAAATACTGGGCTACACCCAATACTGGGCTACACCAACTACTGGGCTACACCAAATACTGGGCTACAGCAAATTCTGGGCTGCACCAAATACTGAGCTACACCAAATACTGGGCTACACCAAAGACTGGGCTACGCCAAATACTGGGCTACACCAACTACTGGGCTACACAAGATACTGAGCTACACCAAATACTGGGCTACACAAAATATTGGGCTACACCAACTACTGGGCTACACCAAAAACTGGGCTGCACCAAATACTGGGGTACACCAACTACTGGGCTACAACAAACACTGGGCTACACCAAACACTGGGCTACACCAAACACTGGGCTACACCAAATACTGGGCTACACCAAATACTGGGCTACACAAAAGTCACCGATTACCCTTGATAATGGGTCCTAAAATACCATTTCCCAGTGTGTTGCGCCAGCACAATCTCTAGACGTTCTCGAACAGTTACGTCAGGATTTGTCTAAAGATAATGTGACGAGACAAAATGACTCGACAGAGTGACCTGACAGAGTGACCAGACAGTGACTTCACAGAGTGACCAGACAGTGACTTCACAGAGTGACCAGACAGAGTGACCAGACAGAGTGACCAGACAGTGACTTGACAGAGTGACCAGACAGAGTGACTAGACAGAGTGACCAGACAGAGTGACCAGACAGAGTGACCAGACAGAGTGACTAGACAGAGTGACCAGACAGAGTGACCAGACAGAGTGACCAGACAGAGTAAAGAATCGATATCTATACCTTGGAATAAACCAACCGCATCGACCAACAGATATCTAGTAGAGAAAAGAGATGCATTAGCCAATCTCTCAACAAACCACCGTAAGATATCATACCAATAGGCCCTGCAGTGGATCTTCCCCCAGGGCCAGAGAAAGGTTGTCTGCCCAAAGAACGTTTGGCGAATATTTTGCAATCAAAAAATGAAGCAATGCAATTTTGAGGTGTGAAAAACTTTTTAAAGTTCTAAAATCTTGTAGATTCAGATCTGTTACTCCCTAAAGAGATTAAATACAGTTCTCTATTTGACGGTTAGTAACTAGTCACAGTATCTATTTATTTCGAAGACATGAAAATATAAATTGCATCCAGAAAAATATCTTGATAGAAAGTGATTTTCTTCACTGTTCTCTTTATTGTGTGGAAAACACGACTTTACTAAATTTTATCTTGTTATTAGTAACTAATGAGATCAAAAGCTAGACAGATGTTAACCTTTCTAAAAAAAACTTCTTAAATACACGTAAAATTGTTTTTAGTAGAACATTTTGTGAAACGTATAATAATGGAATCTACTATGTGAGTAAAACTAAGGGGCTCATATGTTTAGTTTCTAATAAAACATACTATGTTATATATATAACTATTCCTACAACATGTAGAACAGCAATAGTTGAACATTGATTTATCTAGATAACAACTGTAAAATGTCTTAACTAGCTCTGCAATAATAGTACATAAAAATATCTATAGCACAACCAAAGCCAGCCTAGGGTAAACCACAGCCCGCGGGCCCATTACGGCCCACCAGAATATTTTATCCGGTCCGCCACTCGTTTCAGAGTGAAGCTAAGCACTAGCCTTTTGTTTTACATTTTTTTTACATTGAATGTATATCATTTCATGTGAACATTTTATCTATATGATTTTGGTCCGGTCCGCCACATTGAATGTATATCATTTCATGTGAACATTTAATCTATATGATTTTGGCCCGGTCCGCCGGTTGAATTTCCGGACCCAATGTGGCTCGCGAGTCAGAAAAGTTTATCTTTCCCTGTAATAAGCATTTCTCAATAGTATGTAACCATTTTTCAATAGTATGTAACCACTTTTTCAATACAAAGTAATCAGTTCTTCAATACAATCATAGTGTATTGTAACAAAAATAATCAACACATTCGACTCTACCATAAATTACATTGTTTTAATGTTCTTGTTGACATCATTACACATATCCCTTCATACATAATTGTTTCTCTATCACATATACTTATACATATACTTATACATATACTTATACATATACTTATACATATACTTATACATATACTTATACATATACTTATACATATACTTATTAGCTCTATCTCTCTTTGAAATATTATGTCACATTTGTATTATGTCACATTTGTATTATTCAGTTGATTTCCAGCATTTCCTCTCTGTAAACTTTCTTTTATCCATCTGTGCCTCTCCATCTCTATGATAACTATCTTTAAATTGTTTACAGATTATCCATATTGCACTGTTACTTGTGCTGGAATTCCCGATGGAATATTCGCCGACTGCCACGATTGTCACAAATATGTTATTTGTCAAGGTGGTAACTTGAACAGTTCAACTTGCAGGGAAGGCTATTTTTACAATTACACCACCGGCTTCTGTGTGGAGGACACTCACAACATCTGGTTAGTTTATACATCTTTTGGTTTGTTCATACATCTTTTGGTTTGTTCATACATCTTTTGGTTTGTTCATATAATATTTAGTTAGTTCGAAATATGCGTTAGTTCTTACTAACAGCTACTCCTAATCATAACATTTGGCTAGTTCATACAATTTTTGTTTGTTGTTACATACAATTATATGTACTAACAAATAAAGAAGACATAGACATATAGCCACAGAAATACATGGCTTGATTAAAATATTGGTAAGAAAGTAACAGAGATACAGATGACAAATCAATGTACACACTAAAATGAATTTTAATAAATGTATTTACCTTCAGCGATAATTTGGCATGTAAAAGTATTAGGTCTATGTTAACTTTTGCTGATTAAAATTCATTTTTTGTGTGAATTGAAAAGTAAAGTTTGTATTGATTACTTGATATGTTCCAGTGTCACGCCGGCTACATCTCAAGATACTCCACTGACTCAGAGTCAATTACCAGCTAATCCACCCAATGAGTACATTGACATCCCATGGCCACCTGGTGCAGGTAAGAGAAATTTACATCTTTATATACAAATAAACTATGGACCTATCATTTATAAACTAATTAAAGTAACATCATTTCATTTTATATTTTGAAAGCTACTCGAAAATTTTATTACAAATATTTCACCACGACTTATTTAATGAATGATTTTAACTTAACAAAACTCACCAAGTATAAATCTTTTAATCTTTATTCATTACACTGGGCAACAAAAAATATTTTTTGAAAATCGTTCTGGGTTTTCCAGTTGAATTAGACTAATTTTGATGCTCTTAGTCCGAAAATGGCGTTGGTTTTGCTTAATTAGGTCAGGATTTTTTGCTACAGAAATTAAAAAAATCGTAAAAAAAACACATTTTTGCGAATCATCAGCTGATAAACCCATGAAGATTTTTTCCGTTTTACTAAAGAAATAAAAGTCAACGTATTCAGATTCATTCTGTTTTTATTTATCCACCAAATTTGATACGCATAATTATCATAATATAAGTATAACAATGAGCGTTACGTGAAGCAAAAGTTCAGAGTTGAAGGCATAAATCGGCGTTTCTTCGATTCCCGTGTATGAGCAGCTGCTGGGTTGTCTCTCTTCAGCGACCAGCAGTAGTCCGCCAGCATGACTGCGTCCCACCTCCCCTGGTACATTTCCTCCATTTGGTGGATGTCCAGATGGAACCTTTCTCCCTGCTCATCGCTCATTGCCCCAAGGTTTTCAGGAAACTTCTCCATGTGTGAGAACAGGAAGTGCATCTTTATACTCATCAAACACCCAAGTTTTTGTACGACCTCTATCATGCTGCTGATGAGTCTGGCGTGATTTGCTGCCTTCGTGTTCCCCAAGAAGTTGTTCACCACATGCACAAACGATTTCCAGGCGGCGCACTCAAGCGTGTTCAAGGAGCTTTGGAACTCTGTGTCTTTTATGAGCTGCCGTATCTGTGGGCCGTCGAAAATGCCGGCCTTCAGCTGCTTCTCAATGGTCAGTTGAGGAAATGCTCGGCACATCAGTTGAAGCACCTCCCATCCTTGTCCAGAGCGCGCGTAAACTGTTTCATTAACCCAAGCTTCATGTGTATTGGTGGGATCAATATCTTCTTCCGGTCAACAAGAGGTTCGTTTATGATGTTTCTCGCCCCAGGTACTAACTGCTCTCACGCCGGCCACTATTTCTTTACATAGTGCTGGGCTCTGTCGCGACTGTCCCACATACATATAAAGCATGGGTACTTCGTGAACCCGGACTGCTGACCAAGTAGAAAGTCGACGCAGATGATCCATTGGTGCTGCTCATATTGGATTTTGTCGAGCACATACTTCACTGCTTCATATTTCTCTTCAAGAGTTGTGGAGTGCGCAAGAGGGATTGAGGCAAACTGGCTCCCGTTGTGGAGAAGTACACACTTCAAAGATCGCTTGCAGCTGTCAATGAAGAGTAGCCAATCTCTCGGATCGTATTGAGGACTGCCGAGTTTATCAAGAAGACCGGCGACATCTCGTACACAAGGTCTTCCTCCTGGTAGAAGTAGCCCATGTAGTCCTCATGCCTTCTACGGAAGAAAGTGATACGCGCGTCCTTGCCAAGTAGATTTTTCTCTTTGAGTCTCGAGGCCAACAGCTCGGAGGAATTATTCGACAAGCTGAGATCCCGAACCAGATCATTAAGCTCACATTGTGAGAACGGCTGCGGACCATCTTGTGATTCATACTCCTCTTCTGTATCTCCTCCCTCGTTTAAAGTGTCAGGACGATCTCTGAACGCTGGTACAGGAATTTCTTCGCAGTGAGCAGCTGGACGACGGGCAGATGGAAGGTCGGGGTACTGGAGGCTGTGACCAATCAAGTGCTGATGCATTAAATAATCAAGTGAAAATCCAGATTGATGATTTATAAATGAAATATAATTATCTATGTTTTTATAATTGTGATTATTTTGCTGCTAATTTTTATGCAGCTAATTTAGAGAAATGATTGAACTCAAAACCCCTGATATTAGAATACGTATAGCTCGTCAGGTAGGTCTATGGCTGTATCTCAATAAGTTGACATGACCGAGCAAAACTAATGTGATATTCGGACTCAGAACACCAAAATTAGTCTAAATCAGTTGAAAAACCCCTGACGATTTTTGGCTGTTGCTCAGTGTTATGGAAACATAATACCAGATGCGAACTTGACGACCGGGGCACAGGGAGCGTGACCTAATTATCGACAAGTGTGGGCCCTTCAAAGCCATAATGGCCAATTTTTTAATCTCTTTGAACGTAATATTTTTTTAACATAATGTGTCTTTTTCCGGCTTTGCTTATGAGCAAAATTCTTTTGTATATCTTTAATGACTAAAAAGAGGTACAATTCAGTTCTTCTCAAGACCAACCCTCATTATACTGCAGAGACTGTAAGATGACATAAATAAACAACTCAGACCAGAACAAACTGTACAGACCAAATCACTTTATTAAAAGTTATTATTGAACAATCCCTTGAGTGACTGTCCAACTTATACCTATATTTGATCATCTGGCAACTAACCCAGCACCATGGTGTTTCAAATACTTACATACATCTCATCCAGCACCATGGTGTTTCAAATACTTACATACATCTCACCCAGCAATATGATGTTACAAATACTTACATACATCTTACCCAGCACCATGGTGTTTCAAATACTTACATGCATCTCATCCAGCACCATGGTGTTTCAAATACTTACATGCATCTCATCCAGCACTATGGTGTTACAAAGAAATACATGCATCTCATCCAGCAATATGATGTTACAAAGAAATACATGCATCTCACCCAGCACTATGGTGTTACAAAGACATACATACATATCACCTTGCACTATCATGTTACAAAGAAATGCATACATCTCACCCAGCACTATGATGTTACAAAGACTTACATACATCCCAATATCGTGTAGATTGAAAGTTGTTGCAGGGACCCTTTACTTCAAGAACCTCTTTCCCCAGTGGGATTTGTGTGGTCAGCGGGGCGGTAATAGTAAAAGTCAACAGCTATCTAACTTGTGGCTACTTGCCAGCTACTGTATCTAACTTGTGGCTACTTGCCAGCTACTGTATCTAACTTGTGGCTACTTGCCAGCTACTGTATCTAACTTGTGGCTACTTGCCAGCTACTGTATCTAACTTGTGGCTACTTGCCAGCTACTGTATCTAACTTGTGACTACTTTCTAGCCACTGTATCTAACTTGTGGCTACTTGCTAGCCATAGTATCTAATTTGTGGCTACTTACTAGCCACTGTATCTAACTTGTGGCTAATTGCTAGCCACTGTATCCAACTTGTGGCTACTTGCTAGCCATAGTATGAAGTATTCTAAATCTAATCGCTTTGTTTGGAAAATATAAAATACATCCTTAAAAATATCTTCACAGATGATGGTGCTCTTCATTGTCCTTTTCATTCTTCAATATGACGAAACCAGTTATTCAATATTATCTCAACAATAATAATCAACACATTCGTCTCTAACCCTCCAAATTTTGTTGTTCACGTCATTACACAGATAACTTCACACTTATCCCCCCTCACATGCGGTCCACAGTCAAGCGCTCTCCACCAGCCGTTCTCCTAACCTCGGTGCTGTCTTTGGGTTCTGGTGTAAGACTCCATGTCCACCCAGCTTTAAATGGGTACCCGACATTAGTTGGTGAATAATAGGCGGCCGGGCGTTGTGCTAACCACACAATCCCCTTATATACCGAGGTGACTGAAACAGATGAACTCTACTCTTCATGTCTCGATGTGCCCTTAGAGGCTTAAGTGAACTTTACTTTTTACTCTCTCAACTACTTATTAGCTTTATTATTCACTGTATGACATTTTTTTCTCTCACATTTACACAATTCAGTATTTTGAAATTCTCCACATATCGATATTTCAGATACGACTTCCTGCGTACAAAGTTGTTTAAACTCTAGAGGACGGCCAATCCCATCAGGCATCTATCGACATTGTCGATACTGTAATGCTTTCGTCATGTGTTCCAATGGCTACTTTACTGTTCACAGTTGTCCTGAGAAAACATATTTTAATTCAGCAATCAGCGTCTGTGACCACGACAAAGGGCAATGGTAAAGATTATGATTATGGTTCTTAATGACAATGGAGAACAGCTACTGAGAACAATCGTTTAGTATCTATAAGTATAACATATTAAAAACTCATATGTATATGACCTGTATGTATATGATCTGTATGTACATGACCTGTATGTACGTGACCTGTATGTATATGACCTTTATGTATATGACCTGTATGTATGTGACATGTATGTATATGACCTGTGACCTGTATGTACATGACCTGTATGTATATGAACAGTATGTACATGACATGTATCTATATGACCTGTATGTACATGACCTGTATGTATATGACCTGTATGTACATGACCTGTATGTATATGACTTGTATGTACAAGAACTGTATGTATATTACTACTATTTAAAAGACTTTTATGTATATGAATAGTATGTATGTGGCTAGTATTTGGCTGATTCTCATAATGCATCCACAGCTCAAGGGAGAGCAATACAGAAGTGTCGTCTCAAATTATTAATAATAATCAGGATTATGTGGCTATACCACCAGTTCCTACAGAACAAAGTAAGTGCCTTCAAAAATTCAAACACATTTAAATTTGAACACAAATCTTAGGCCCATTTAACCATTGAAGTTGCTGAGATGTTCCAATGTCAGAAGGTGTGGTGAAATGTTTAAATTAAAATAATGAATTAAATTATGCCTAGAATTGCTTGCATACATTCTTTAACAAACAAACAAAAATAATGCAGTTTATAGTTGGACTAATTTGGTGAATGCAATGTATAGTTGGACTAATTTGGTGAATGCAGTGTATAGTTGGACTAATTTGGTAAATGCAGTGTATAGTTGGACTAATTTGGTGAATGCAGTGTATAGTTGGACTAATTTGGTGAATGCAATGTATAGTTGGACTAATTTGGTGAATGCAGTGTATAGTTGGACTAATTTGGTGAATGCAGTGTAAAGTTGGACTAAGCACACGCAAACAGATAAAACTGTAAACCATTGAAAATTACTCGCCATCATGCCAGAACTGACAAGCCTGAAAATTTTCCTCGCATGCCAGACAATTTGAAATGTTCACAATTATTTTTAAGTACTACAAATAAATTCATAAAGTAGAGGCATTTGTTTTAATTTTGGCACTTTGATAAAAAGTCCCAGTAGCTTCCATCCCAAATCTGAGAAATTCAAATTCCACAGCAACGATCAAAGTTGAATGCATTGTTTCCTTTCTATTGTTGTTGTTTAGTATGTGAAGCGTGGTTACTATTATAGGTGTCACTATTCAGGCCCATATAAAACTATAATGTGAACATAGTAATATCTGCAATACAATACTCCAGTCTTTGGTCGAGTGTTCAACTAACTAGTTCTTTTTTCGGCCGCATGCAGTTAGAAAATGATACGTTTTTGATTGGTGGAAAGTGAGCAGTTTATGACTGGTGGAAAGTGATCAGTTTGTGACTGGTGGAAAGTGAGCAGTTTGTTACTGGTGGAAAGTGATCAGTTTGTGACTGGTGGAAAGTGACCAGTTTGTGACTGGTGGAAAGTGAGCAGTTTGTGACTGGTGAAAAATGAGCAGTTTGTGACTGGTGGAAAGTGAGCATTTTTGACTGGTAGAAAGTGAGCAGTTTGTTACTGGTGGAAAGTGATCAGTTTGTGACTGGTGGAAAGTGAGCAGTTTGTGACTGGTGGAAAGTGAGCAGTTTGTGACTGGTGGAAAGTGAGCAGTTTGTGACTGGTGGAAAGTGAGCAGTTTGTGACTGGTGGAAAGTGAGCAGTTTGCTTGCGATGGGTGGAAAGTGTATAGAGTTTTCATAAATCATCAGCAGAATCTGGGAATGCTCCGTTCGACAGTACATGTATATCACGATGTTACAAAGGACATTGTAAACACATTGAAGTTCATAGTTCACCGTCAGTAGTTCCACGAATATGAAAGTCACTGTGAAGATGTCATTTATCATTCAGAACTCATTGACCTTCATCTGATTGTCAGAACTCATTGACCTTCAGACATATGATATGAAAATACAAATAGTAATTTCCAAGTTTCATGTTTTTTTCGGTAAGGATTTCATCATTAACATACATGAGACATATCCAAGCCAAGCTAATCATTTCATTGATTGGTTCAACCTATTGATGCAAAAACATGTTGGTTCATGTACAGCGTAAAGGACAATTTAAAACAGCGACTTTTATGTGATGACAGGTCTCAAGTAAGTCTGATCACACGTCTCAAGTAAGTCTGATCACAGTCTCAAGTAAGTCTGATCACACGTCTCAAGTAAGTCTGATCACACGTCTGATCACACTGATCAAAGCCATATGTATCAGTCTGATTCAAACTACAACACTACTGTAATATGTGTGTAATTTAAGTGTAATAGATTTGTAATGTAAGTGTAATAGATTTGAATAGTGAGTGTAATATATTTGGAATGTAAATGTAATATATTTGTAAAATGAATATAATCAATGTATTAATTGCGCATCATTCAATATATTCCTTTCATAGCTCAAACTAAATGTTTAGTCACATGTCGGACTGTCCAAGGGAAGCAGGCTGATGGGCGATATGTTTTATGCAACTCTTGCAACAGTTACATAGACTGTATTAATGGTCAAACTTCGACCACAACTTGTCTTAAAGACTATTATTATAATCCTAAGAAAGGCAGATGTGTCTATGACTCTAAGAAAATATGGTAAATATGAATGTACTGTCTTAAAACTACATGTTCATTTTATCTTTAACAATTTTTTTTTTATCTAAAGAACAACTAGCTTAGGCAGTTATTTAGTCTGTAAACACACACATATATGTGAATATACATATATATATATATATATATATATATATATATATATATATATATATTCGGGTGGTGCACAAATACATTGACATTTTCAAAAGTTTCAAATATGAATGTGGTACCTTTTTATTTTGTTCCTTATATAATTATATTGAAATCTGCTAAATTTTAGCAAATTTGAATAATTTTTAGAGGTAGCTCATAACAACTTTACTAGATTGGGATATTCAAGAACAAATTAAAGCAATGAGTTTTGATACAACAGCGGCAAACACTGCATCCAAAGCTGGAGCATGTACTTTAATTGAAAAAAAGCTTGGTAAATAATTATTACACATGGCATGTCGTCATCATATGTATGAAATCGTCTTGATTGACGTTTTTAAACATTCTCTTGGGCAATCCAGTGGCCCTGAAATAGGATTATTTAAACGTTTTCGTGACAAGTGGTCATTAATTGACAAAGAAGATTATGAAACAACTCTAAATGATAAAACGTGTTCTGACATTTTGGCTTCTCACAGCATACTCAAACAAGATGCACTAATTTATTTGAAAAAAATTCTTGAATCTACTCGACAATATCGAGATGACTACAAGGAATTATTGGAACTAACAATTTTGTTCCTTGGTGATGTTCCTCTTCGTGGAGCTCATGTGATGGCTCCCGGAGTCATACACAGAGCTAGGTGGATGGCCAAAATTTTATTTTCAATGAAAATATGGATGTTCAAGAGACAGTTCAAATTAACGGCAAAAGAGGAAAACATCACTTCGAGATATAAGTTTGTTTGCTACTTTGGTGTACACCAAATTTTGGATATCATGTCCCAATCCAACACTCGCTCCGTCGAATCTCACTTTTCTGAAGACTATTTTGCAACATAAAGCCATTAAAATGGAATTTTTACAGCTGCAGCAACAGCATTTTCGAGGCACTTATGATATCTTAGTGAAGAAATGGTAGCATTGGCTTTTTTTGATAATAAAAATAATAAAACTCTATTTTTTTCATTTCATACTTTTTTTAGTCAAACTATATGTTGTATTTTAAAATATCTGGTACTGTTTAGTCAAACTATATGTTGTATTTTAAAATATGTGGTGTTGTTTAGTCAAACTATATGTTGTATTTTAAAATATCTGGTGTTGTTTAGTCAAACTATATGTTGTATTTTAAAATATCTGGTGTTGTTTAGTCAAACTATATGTTGTATTTTAAAATATCTGGTGTTGTTTAGTCAAACTATATGTTGTATTTTTAAAAAATCGCACAAGACAGTAACGAAAAACCCGGGCTAAACTTGAAAGACAAACAATCTCATTTTGAAATTTCTGTCTTTATCAAAATTAGCTCTGGACGTTAAATAAATTGACTGGAACAATATAAAATAGTTTATTTGTTATCTAATGTTCAAAATTTCATATACAAAGAAGTTATCGATAACTGATTTCAACATGTTCAAAAACAGCTATAATTAGTCCCATTTTTTGGGTGGGTCTATTTGTGTCTTCAAATCTTAGAACTCACTTTTGGACCTGTTCTAATTTTGTGAGAGGCTAAAATTTTGTAGCGATGTAGAGCCTGTAGTAATACATATAATACGAAAAGATTCGCCTTGAGATTATCAAGTTCAAAATGTGGGATAAATACAAAGCATAGCACCGGTGCATAAGTGTGCAAAATAGTGAAGCTTTTTAAAGTCTTACTTGGACTTGTAAAAAAAATTATAATAATTATGTTAAAGTGTTCCAAAATAATAAAAAGCTAAATTTTATCAAAACTAAAAAATATATTGTAATAAAAAAAAACCTTAAAAAAACCTACTTAAATTAAAATACACTAACAAGTAAAAAAGAACAACTTTGTTGTATTCAAATATCTATAAAAACGATATAAACTATATAAACTATAAACATGATATAAACTATAAAAACTATAATTGCTAACATTAAAACCACGGGCGATTATAATATACTGAAATAAATATGTCTTTACATTAGCTGATAAGTAGCAATGAATAAATAAATTATCTATATATCTACATATTTATTTTAACGGCTTTTACTTATGTTAATACTCAAATAAAACGTGGCCTATAATATTGTTTTCTTATCAATAATATCACGGAAGAAAACATTTATAAAATTAAAGAATATAAATATTCTTGAATACATAGTTAATAAAACTTATAGAGGCTGACTCAAATGGTTATAACATTGCAGCAAAATAAGATCAAGAGATATCAAATGTGCCATTCAGATATTCTCCCAGGTTGGCTATAATGGACAATTAAAAGGTATTTTTATAAAATGTGTCTCTTATTTCAAATAAGTAGGCGTATTTGAATTATTTATTTTGTCCAGAATTGTTTTAAAAATAATGTCATCGAATCTTATAAAACTTATTTTCTTATCATCTCTGTTTTATATATTTGATGCTTACTTTCTTTACTTTCTTTACTTTATTGGTCTAGACATTTTGATTTTGGTTATACAATTATGAATATTTCGCCATTACCATTTGTCAACGCTTTCCAGAGGTGGTTAAAGTTTTGGTTATGAATCAACTGATAACACTGGTTACTAAATCAAGCCGTACGTCGTATTAGTGTGCACAATGAGTGTAGAAACAATGTTTAGTGTGTGATTTAAACAAATTTATAGCATTCAACAGAGCTCTCATATCTAGATACTTCATCATCTCATATCTACATACTTCATCATCTCATATCTACATACTTCAACATCTCATATCCACAAATCTCACACCTACATACTTAATCTCATATTTACATGCTATGTGTAACATGTGAACGTATAATACTATATGTAAGATGTGAAATTAGAATATTATAATATACCTCTTATAAATCCTAAATTTTATCAATTTAAGTTTAATAAACAATGAAAGGGGGAAACATGTATCTCAAGCTCAAAAAGAAGATTGGATTTGTAACCGACTGTATAGTGTTGATATAGCAAAGACCTTCTGTATAGTGTTGATATAACATAGACCTACTGTATAGTGATGCCATAACAAAGACCTTCTGTATAGTGTTGATATAACAAAGACCTACTGTATAGTGATGCCATAACAAAGACCTTCTGTATAGTGATGCCATAACAAAGACCTTCTGTATAGTGATGCCATAACAAAGACCTTCTATATAGTGATGCCATAACAAAGACCATCTGTATAGTGATGCCATAACAAAGACCTTCTGTGTAGTGATGCCATTACAAAGACCTTCTGTATAGTGATGCCATAACAAAGACCTTCTGTATAGTGATGCCATAACAAAGATCTTCTGTATAGTGATGCCATAACAAAGACCTTCTGTATAGAGATGCCATAACAAAGACCTTCTGTATAGTGCTGCTATTACAAAGACCTTCTGTATACTGTATAGTGCTGCTATGACAAGGACATTTCGTAGAGTGTTGCTAATAGCCGGAATTATATACTTTGAAATCGTTTTTTTTTCAGTTTATAACAGTTGTCTGGACAGCTGCAATGGACAACAGGCTGGACGTTATGGACATTGTACCTACTGTAATGTTTATCTAGAATGTAAGCGAAACGAAGAGGAACAAAAATTATTTTGTCCAGATGGTCAAAAGTATAATGAAGCTAGAGGATATTGTGAGCCTGACAATCGTGGTGAATGGTTAGTTATTTTCATGAGTTCATTTTACAAGATTTAAAGTAACTATAAAAATAGTGATATGATGGATAAAAAATAATATAATGTATGTGAATGTTATAATATATAGAATGTCATAATGTACATAAAGTGATATAATATGAATAAAGTGATATAACGTACGTAAAGTGATATAAAGTACACAAAGTTATATGATGTACGTAAAGTGATATAATGTACATAAAGTGATATAATGTACATAAAGTGATATAATGTACATAAAGTGATATAAAGTACAAAAAGCGATATAATGTACATAAACTGATATATGGTATATAAAGTGATATAATGTACATAAACTGATATATGGTATATAAAGTGATATAATGTACTTAAAGTGCTACATTGTATATAAAGTGATATACATTTGAAGGTTAAGTTAAATAGACTTATATGTTCAATACATTTTTCTTCAGTGTCCCCAATAGTCCAGCATTTCCTGTGTTTGGTTTTTGTATTACATCGTGTAATGGGGCATTAGATGGTCGATATGGTCATTGTGAATATTACAATATATACCAGGACTGCGTTGGGCATAATGAGAAGAGAGAATATTGTCAAGATGGACATGAATTCAATATGGCTGATGGAAAATGTGTTCCTTATGAAAGGTTAGACACTGGATATAACATGTCGAAAAATATAATGTATGTTTGTGTGTGATATAATTTAGGCCAACAATTTTATATTTCTCTTTGTGTGTGATATAATCTAGGCCAACAATTTTATATTTCTCTTTGTGTATGATATAATATAGGCCAATAATTTTATATTTCTCTTTGTGTGTGATATAATCTATGCCAACAATTATATATTTCTCTTTGTGTGTGATATAATATAGGCCAACAATTTTATATTTCTCTTTGTGTGTGATATAATATAGGCCAACAATTTTTTATTTCTCTTTGTGTGTGATATAATCTATGCCAACAATTATATATTTCTCTTTGTGTGTGATATAATATAGGCCAACAATTTTATATTTCTCTTTGTGTGTGATATAATCTAAGCCAACAATTTTATATTTCTCTTTGTGTGTGATATAATCTAGGCCAACAATTTTATATTTCTCTTTGTGTGTGATATGCTGTAGGCTTACATACATTCAAACTTGTTTTTTCTTTAAATGTAAATTATGATTAAAGTATAGCTAATTAGGGGTCATTCACTTATTGCATAACCCTTTGTTCTTACTTTTACCCCCTCCTCCGCCCCAAGTAACGTTTCTGAATTATTCATTAACATAGTGTGTCACATTTGACAGATTTCACCTCTTACAGCACCACGGGTCATATGGGGTGGGTCTTAATGGGTTACACATTAGCCTATGTCCATAAGTGTCTCTTTATATTACAATAGTTGTGAGAGATGCAGTTGCTGTTGTTTTTTTTTTTAAATTCTAGTCACCTATAATCGTGGGACTCAAGTGGTCATGTCACAGAGGGCAGTGGGGACTTAAACAAAATTATGACATGAGATGCTTATACCCCATGGGCCATTGCACACCATGCTTATTGGCCGCGTCCATGTTGGTTTTTAGTCGTTATGGAACTTGCAAATCTTTTTGCAAAAAAATAAATGTTAAAAAATGGAAAGCGACGGTGCCCCAGGTCCTGCTGTACCTATACAAGTGTTTAGGTTATACCTCACACCTTGCTGTACCTATACAAGTGTTCGGCTGTACTTTCCTCATTACTATACCTATAGAAGTGTTTAGGTTGTCCGTCTCCTTGCTGTACCTACACAAGTGTTTAGGTTGTACCCTCTCCTTGCTGTACCTATACAAGTGTTTGAGTTGTACTCTCTTCTTGCTGCACCTATACAAGTTTTTGGTTGTACCTTCTCTTTGCTGTACCTATACAAGTGTTTGGGTTGTACGCAACTCCTTGCTGTAGCTATACTAGTAAACAGTTTAAAGGATAACCTCAGACATAAACTTTATTTATTTTTAGTTTTGTATATTATTTACAGTTCATTAAATAATATTACTTGTCAGCCGTACCATTTTTAAAAGTTTGAATTTAACCAAATTATTTCAGTCCACTTGACTCACTAAAGGCTGATGGTATGAATGGACCAGACAGCCATGAACTCTGTGGAAGTACAACCAACTGTGATGATTGTAAATGTTTGTCTCTGTATCTGTGTACAAGATATAAATAGAAACAAAATATATCATTACATGTACAATGTCTGTTCAAACAATCTTAAACAAATAAGCATTGAAACTATCTATGCAAACAATCTATATGCACATAAATAGAAACTATCTGTGCAAGCAATATATATGCACATAAATAAAAACTATCTGTGCAAGCAATATATATTCACATAAATAGAAACTATCTGTGCAAGCAATATATATGCACATAAATAAAAACTATCTGTGCAAGCAATATATATTCACATAAATAGAAACTATCTGTGCAAGCAATATATATGCACATAAATAGAAACTATCTGTGCAAGCAATATATATGCACATAAATAGAAACTATCTGTGCAAGCAATATATATGCACATAAATAGAAACTATCTGTGCAAGCAATATATATGCACCTATTAATACAATTCTCAAATGGTTCTTTAAACTGACCAATACATAAAATACCTCCATAAAATATTCTTAAATAAAACTAATGCACTCAATAACATAACACCAGCACTAGATGTAATAATCAATTATGAATGTAGTTAATGCAAACAGTGTTTCTATTTCACAGCTGATTGTATTAACAGCTGCTACGGGATTGAAGGTTTAGTCAGTGATGGACAATATGCCAGCTGTACCTACTGCAGTGTGTATTTGACATGTAAAGATGGTACCATGGCGGCCAGTTTTTGTGAAGAAAATCAAGTCTACGATAAGAAAGCTGGGAAATGTGTAGAAGACAAGTCAAACATCTGGTACAATATTTACTGTGGACATACGGCCTAACTCTTGAAGATCCTGATTACTTTTCAATCAATTATATTTTATATCTTTACTTTCAGTGAACTAATGCATAATTTTGATATTAAGTAGACCTTTAAGTTAAATAAATTACTGCATATTATCGTTTAGAAATTTCTATATTTTTGAATAGCAACTTAATTGAATTGTTTCATTTATTTTCTTTAGCACAACTAAACGACTTTCAACTTTAGCAAGTAAGTAGCTGTCATCAAATTTAATTTTTAATAAGCATCATTTCTGAACGATGCTACCATGAAAACCCAAACTAAAATAACAAATGCAACCACGTGACTTGAAGCTTTATAGGGCCCGTTACTTGCCATTTCTTATTCGAATTCATTTTCTACAATGATTGTATATTTATTATCTACTATGATTGCATATTTGATAGCTACTATGATTGTTTATTTATTAGCTACAATGATTGTGTGTATGTGCCTCATGTATGATGAGAAATGTTTTCAAATATCATCTTTCAATCATTTAGCCCAATCACAACTTATTACTGACTGTGTTGGACCCAGCGGCCCATTGCCCGATGGTTTCTATGGTCACAGTGAAAATTGTAACGTCATTGTAGCTTGCCTTCAAGGTCTCATGATATTTGACTTCTGTAAGTCCGGCTCTGTTTATGACAACTCGGCTGGAAAGTGTGTTCTCAGATCAACTAGCAACTGGTGAGAATACTGTAATATAGTATTGTTGGGGAGATGGAGACATCTACTCATTACCTCAACAAAATAGGAACTAGAAGATTTTTTTATGTTTTAAAGTTTGAGAATAGTTTGCACGAGGGAGGGGGGGGGGAAGTGATGCTAAAGTGACGACAACAAACAATAGCAGCACTCTGAAATATGAATTCACGAGTGAACTCCAAGTTCAATGTTTAAAAAAATACTTGTACTCTTATAAAACTCAATAATTCTCTTGTTTTTTTTTCGATAAAATCCAACTGCATAAAATATTATGTAGCACTCTATGCGAGTTCATTTTTGTAAAAGAGCGTTGTATGGGAAGGGGGGACGTAGCTTATGTTATATATATATATGTTAATTGTTTCCCTACTGTTCGTATAAGTAAATAAAACATGCTACTTACTTTATAATGAAAGAACCAGCCAGTGATGGCTATACTATTTAGGATGATCAGTGATAGTAAGAGACGGGTGATCGTGCGGAAAAGCGCTTGACTGTCGACCTGAAGGTACTTGGTTCGATCTCCGTTGATTATTTGGGAAGTCTCACAATCACGAGAAAAATTAATTAAAGGAAATAATTTAATGTTTTATTGGCAGCCCAGTAACATTCGTTCCACGGTCCGGTACCGGTCCACGGCCCGGAGGTTGGGGGCCACTGGTTTATAGGATCTAAGAGATTTCATCTCATCCTTACATGGACTTCACACACACACACACACACACACACTTGCGTCGGTGACTAACGTGTTTACAGTATGTGGAAGAATAGTCTGAAACAAAAATCATGGGAAACAACAGCTTTCAGTTAATGTTTTGGACTTCCTCTCAAATATATTGCACAAATAGTGAATATTGTGGACTATTCACTCTCGGGAAAAAACTAAAAGACTAAATGAATATTAAATTGTGAAAAATTTAATACAATGATAAAATTAAATATTTCCAATAAAATGTTCTAACATGATACATTGGATAAAACATATTAACTCTTTGGAAAATATTCCTTAAAATAATAATCAATTAGCAGATAAGTAGTGGCATCGATACCAAATCAGGGCCCTCCTGCAAAATTTTTGAGTGAAGCCCCCCCCCCCAAATAAGGCAATAATTCCCCAATAAATGCATCGAGGATCCCTTAAATGACTACACTGGTTATAATTAAAATATACCATGCTACTGATGTGTCTATCATGCATTTATCGTATTTCAGCATTTTCAAGGTTTATTTTATCTTTTATTTCAATGAATAAAATATTAAATGAAGACTTACCTTTTTTTGGTTTTGGTTTTTTTAAGGGGTTGGGGTCTCTTGATATAACAGAGAGTGTGTGGGGGGGGGGGTTCTCGTAATATAACAGAAAGTGGGGGGGGGCTCTTGTAATATAACAGAGTGTGTGGGGGGTCTCGTCATTTAACAGAGTGTGTGGGGGGTCTCGTAATATAACAGAAAGTGTGGGGGGTCTCGTAATATAACAGAGAGGATGTTGTTCTGAAGTCTGTTATAAAAAGTTGTGATGAGATGAAGGTAGTCTGTACCTACATAGTTCATGTGTGTGTTATGTAATAATGCGAACATCCTTAGTTTTTACTGGGAACGAAAAGTGTGTGTGTGTGGGGGGGGTACACATTTTGGGGGGACATGTGGGAGGTAGATGTAAATATGCTTAAAATTTTGACACTATACGTGGAGACCCAGTTAGATTACAATATTTGTAATAACAATGTAATTAAAACTTGACCCTTATAAAAAAAATTATTTTCATATTTTACATGCCAAAATGCAGTCAACAGTCAAGCAAGCAGTCAAATGGTGTTCAAAGTTCCTCAAACACAGACAAGTATTTAGTTAAGAATTCTCGTGATCCAGGTAAACCTACAATATCAATTTTCAGTAGAAGTTATAAAAGTGTTTTAAATAGTAGCTTGTAGGTCTACACAATGGAACAACTCAAATAGTATGATTTGTCACCATGGATTTGTCACCATGAATGTAAACTTCAACATTAAAATGTCAAAGGTCTTTCTAACCATGGCAAAGGTCTTACTACCCATGGCTAAGGTCTTTCTACCCATGGCAAAGGTCTTACTATCCATGGCAAAGGTCTTTCTACCCAAGGCAAAGGTCTTTCTACCCTTGACATATTCCTGAGAATCTCTAAAAAGTTGTGTGTGAAATCTTTGTAAGAATGAGATGAAATATCTTAGAATTTATAGACGGTTTTTATGGTGCCCTTCTTACGCCACCACCATAGCCAATAGTGAAATGGCCATGAAGGCACCACGGGAGAAATAGCGTAAAAATGATAAGTCAATTTAAAATCTTGAAGTTCAAATATTATAAGCTGGTGTTATGTTCTGTCTATAGAAGGGCCCTTTTGTTAAAACAATAAAAGAGAGATGGTCTACAAGTGACTTTTTTTCAAAGTGTAATGATTTTAATTCTAAACAAAACACACGCTATTATGTATGATATATTATATATACATTAGGGGTATGACTAATATCCATATCCCCATATCATATTTGGTGGAGCTTTGTATCACATATAAAGAAAATATGGGTTATTTTTGTTTTGCATAAAAAAAAGTTCACCCTCCAATCGACACGAATATTTTATAACATACAAATTTTCAAATATTTCAATAAAGGTTTCACCATTACAAATAAAAGTGACATAAGTATAATAATGTTACAATGTACATTTCTTTTGTTCATTAGTAGAAGAAATTTAATGTTCAATTTTTCAATGGATTTGCAAGTGGAAGTAAATTTTGTATCACTTAAATTGCACGCTCTGTACAGATAGTGATGGATGAACTGTCTTCTGTTGGTATAGGAAGTTGGATCTATGTAGACCATAATGTCTTTAATGACTTCAAAGTCTTTGTATGCTGCTTACAAGCTTATGATTAACTATTAAAGTCATTAGTATTGAAACACTGGGCAGAGAACCAGATATCAGCCCACGTACCACTGATGAAATCACATGCTGCCATAGCTGTTTGCAGATACTCATCAGAACGAATGATGACAAACAATAAATTGCCCTTGAGTTCCATCTCTCATTATTGATTCTTGGAAGTGATTGAAAATTTAATTTTGGTAAGCTTCCCCTAGTTTTGAAAATCCTGTAGCATTATATTAAAACCATGTCATCTCACCAGCACTCTTGTTCTGATTTCTTTAGTGGTTATCCAGCATTGTCAAATGATGTTTTGAGTTGTTCATACTTTTCTATTTTTAAAACAAATGAGTAACTGATGTTTGGTGAAATTGTTGATGTACTAAAATGATCATTTATGACATGTTTCAATATTGTATCTAGAATGTGGTGATATCATACAACGTATACATCTTTTTCTAATCCAACATTTTGAAAGTGTTTCTATAACAGTGTGACTGCACCAATTCTTCTTCAAGTATATGAGGCAGTTGTGTCAGAGACAATCATTTTTATTCATTGAGCAGTTTTCATTCGGGAAAAGTAAATAGAAGAGTAGTATGGCAGGCTAGAGCCCTAATAACATGTAGTCAAAGAAAGAAAGAAGAAGACAGTTTTTTTTCCGTTGAATATTGTCTCTTATTTTGAATTTGCATGCTGAAGAACAGCGAGTCTTACCTCCCTTTTTTCATTTTGTATAAAACAACCTCATATGCTTTATTTTATATGGTTTTTCCATCAAATTGTAAGCACCCGTGTACTTTTTAAAAGTTATCCTTTAAATTACTTTGTAATTTTTCTCCTTCTTTCATTAGACCTTTGTAAATGGCGCTTTGAGTTGGAGTAGATATGCAAACTCAAGTTCCCGACTTTTTGGAGCTTCTTTGTACTCAATTTTGCTGCAGTCATTACACGCACTGAAAAAGAAGTTTTTTGTCTTTAGACTTAAATGGTTTCTCATTATCTTTACTACTACTGGAACACTGTTCTTCACAAAATCTTCTTTACTCACAGAATCTTCTGTATCCGAATTTGGTAAGACACTTGATTCAACACTTTCTACAGTAAAGCTTTCTGTGTCTGGCACTTTCCCTTAAAATAATTTCATTTTTCTTGGGTAAATCTTTAGTGAATCATCTTCTGAGGTACAATAGCCTACTTTTCCTTTTGTTGAAATCTGAACGTACAAGGTGTAGAATGGGGCCATATATATAATATATAAGCCCCCTAGGACCCCTGAAGCCCGGCCCTCAGGGGTCCTATCGCGAAATGAACTTTTGATGTACATATGGCAGGCCAAGACCTACAGAATGATATATACATCATGGGTCTAGGACTTATGGTTGTTGAGATCTAGGGTGATGACAGACAGACAAAACGGGGACAATAGAGCATTTTTTTTTTCGAAAATGCTCTAAAAATTCAGTATATGGCACACCATGTTTTTCTATGACAGGCCATGGCAAACCACGTATTTCTTTGAAACACTATGGCAGATCATGTATTTCTATTACCGACCATCGGAAACCAAGTATTTCTTTGACACACTATGGTACACCAGCCCCGTAGCCAAGGGGGGCACCGCTAGGTGTGGAGTGCCCCCCCCCCGCCTGTGGCTTCCCCTGTTTTCCTATGACAGACCATGGCAAACCACGTATTTCTATTACCAACCATCGCAAACCATGTATTTCTTTGATAGACCATGGCGCACCACATATTTATTTATATTGTAACGGATTTCAAAGAAATCTAAAAACTATTCCGGGTAGCAAGTATCAAGGATCCTTCCTAGAAACAGCAAGAAAAAACATCTTTTAAGAAACTATAGACGTTAACCTATCATACGACGGCTAAAATTGGACCCTGAGGGACCTCTAAACTACCAGTTTTACTCTGGGACCCATGAAAGCATCAAATTAAACGTCATGTAGTGTCTGTAATAGTGTAAGTCTACCAGAATGTGTAGATCGTGTAGATCGTCAAATGACATATCTCTTCAGATCAAATTAACATCACAACATAGCTCTTCAGATCAAATTGATATCACAACATAGCTCTTCAGATCAAGTTAACATCACAACATAGCTCTTCAGATCAAGTTAACATCACAACATAGCTCTTCAGATCAAGTTAACATCACAACATAGCTCTTCAGATCAAGTTAACATCACAACATAGCTCTTCAGATCAAGTTAACATCACAACATAGCTCTTCAGATCAAGTTAACATCACAACATAGCTCTTCAGATCAAGTTAACATCACAACATAGCTCTTCAGATCAATTTAACATCACAACATAGCTCTTCAGGTCAAGTTAACATCACAACATAGCTCTTCAGATCAAGTTAACATCACAACATAGCTCTTCAGATCAAGTTAACATCACAACATAGCTCTTCAGATCAAGTTAACATCACAACATAGCTCTTCAGATCAAGTTAACATCACAACATAGCTCTTCAGATCAAGTTAACATCACAACATAGCTCTTCAGATCAAGTTAACATCACAACATAGCTCTTCAGATCAAGTTAACATCACAACATAGCTCTTCAGATCAAGTTAACATCACAACATAGCTCTTCAGATCAAGTTAACATCACAACATAGCTCTTCAGATCAAGTTAACATCACAACATAGCTCTTCAGATCAAGTTAACATCACAACATAGCTCTTCAGATCAAGTTAACATCACAACATAGCTCTTCAGATCAAGCTAACATCACAACATAGCTCTTCAGATCAAGTTAACATCACAACATAGCTCTTCAGATCAAGTTAACATCACAACATAGCTCTTCAGATCAAGTTAACATCACAACATAGCTCTTCAGATCAAGTTAACATCACAACATAGCTCTTCAGATCAAGTTAACATCACAACATAGCTCTTCAGATCAAGTTAACATCACAACATAGCTCTTCAGATCAAGTTAACATCACAACATAGCTCTTCAGATCAAGTTAACATCACAACATAGCTCTTCAGATCAAGTTAACATCACAACATAGCTCTTCAGATCTTGAATATATCGTATACTTTAAATAGATTTCAAGACAATTCGGCAGTATTATTAATCAAATGATATACTCCAGTGGTTCTCTAACTGTAATCTTTCTCGACCCAATATGATAACACTGTTGTTTTCTCGACCCACCTACTATGATAAAATAAAGATAATAATACTTCTTTAATTATTTAAATGTAGATTTCCCTTTTTACTTACTAGATTTACACACTTTTGGTTTTGTTCTACATACAGGTCTTACCGGTATTATTGTGAAGACTTTACAGAAATAGTGTCCTGGCTTTACGGGAATAGTGTCCTGGTTTTATGGGAATAGCATTTGAATTTACTAGCATCAAACTTAATTTAGGCTATAGCCTAATAAATATTTTTTTCCAAGCATTACAGCGAATCATAAATATCCCTATTTTAGCAATAAACAAAATTAGTTTGTATACATTAAATAGTTCTTTAATGTTCTTTTATTTTTCTAGCTATTGTTGCTTGCATAGAGTCTTGCACTTTCCAATCTTACACTGGACAAATCATGCAAGTACCAAACGGCTATTACAGCTACTGCCCTGATGAGAAAGCTTATGTAGTTTGCAAAAATGGATTGCAGAATATTTATTCTTGTCCACCGGGGTACATCTATCAAGCTGAAGATGGAAGCTGTAATAGGTAATCAATAATCAGTGTTGTTAAAAAGATAACTTTCATACACAGATAGCATTCGGTGAAATAAAAGATCAGTCAAAAGCATATGCTATACGGTAGGGCTTTTAAAAATTATTTAAAAGAAATGCAATATAACATTCTAAAACAAATCATTTTTTAAATATTACAAACAAAAGAAATACAGTTGCTCTTGGGGTAACTTGGGGTACAGGTGGGGTTTTGTATGGTACACTATGGGACACTAATGAAGTATTGGCTGGTACACATGGGACACAAGTGAGGATGTGTGAGGGGTTATCAGGGACACACGTCATGATGTGTGACGGATGATCTGGGACACCAGTGAGGATGTGTGAGGGGTTATATGGGACACTCGTTAGGTTTTAGCGAATTCAAATGGGACACAAGTGAAGTTTCGGGTGGGACAACCTGGGGTCACAACCATAATATAGTTGTTAGGCAGTATGGTCCTAGGCAAAAATACTGGAAATGATCCTTTTAATAATGAAGGCCTAAATAGGTGCCCAGTTTGTCTATCCTTAATAACATCTTCCTCCCTCCCCATTCAAATAGAAAAAAACCAACATACTAAAAGACGTAGTTTTGTCAATGATGAGTGGACATTCTAGACTGTAATAACAAGTCAATGATACAAAGTGGGTTGTCTGGTCAACTGTGTTGTCTGGTCACTGTGTTGTCTGGTCAACTGTGTTGTCTGGTCAACTGTGTTGTCTGGTCACTGTGTTGTCTGGTCAACTGTGTTGTCTGGTCAACTGTGTTGTCTGGTCAACTGTGTTGTCTGGTCACTGTGTTGTCTGGTCACCGTATTAAGAAGTTAGTTGGACATTTTTCAGATCTACCACTTTTTTAGTGTTCAAAAGGTCACCTACCTATATAATAAGGATATTGGCTTCCTGAGTGTACATCAACTGAGGTGACTATCCTGAAATAATTTTAAAAAGAGCTCTTGCTGACACATAAACAAAATGGCAACAATTCGCTCATTCTGATAGAACTAAAGACACTGCGAAGGACAGTATCTCCACTATTAACAGCATCTCCACTATTAACAGCATCTACGCAGTGGAAGCCTCTCAACAGTGGGCAGCATCTCTGCAGTGGACAGTATCTCTGCAGTGGACAGTATCTCTGCAGTGGGCAGCATCTCTGCAGTGGGAAGCATCTCTGCAGTGAACAGTATCTCTGCAGTGGACAGTATCTCTGCAGTGGACAGTATCTCTGCAGTGGACAGCATCTCTGCAGTGGACAGTATCTCTGCAGTGAACAGTATCTCTGAAGTGGGCAGCATCTCTGCAGTGGACAGCATCTCTGCAGTGGACAGTATCTCTGCAGTGAACAGTATCTCTGAAGTGGGCAGCATCTCTGCAGTGGACAGCATCTCTGCAGTGGACAGTATCTCTGCAGTGGACAGTATCTCTGCAGTGGACAGCCTCTCAACCGTGGACAGCATCTCTACAATAAACAGCATATCTGCAGGTAGACAGCATCTCTGCAGTGGACATCCTCTCCACTTCTCTTGGTCCTCTACAAAGATTGCTTTGCTTTCAATTTATTTATTCGGTTTATCAACTTCTTTATAAGATGACCTCACTGTCATGTTCTCTGCATGGTTCCCTGTATAATAAATATCTTTACAAAAGTTATGATAGAGTGGGACATGGTTAAATATCTTTACAAAGGTTATGATAGAGTGAGACATGGTTAAATATCTTTACAAAGATTATGATAGAGTGGGACATGGTTAAATATCTTTACAAAGATTATGATAGAGTGGGACATGGTTAAATATCTTTACAAAGATTATGATAGAGTGGGACATGGTTGAATATCTTTACAAAGATTATGATAGAGTGGGACATGGTTAAATGTGTCCACTCTCGAGTTTTCATTGTAACAGGAAATGGTTACTGAGCCAATAATACAAAGATGTTGATTTTATGTATGAAATTTGGAGCAGCTTCCTCTCCATATTTTTGCAAAGAATCGCATGGAAACTACCAGAATCTAATGACGGACCATATGTGTATCAAAGCATTTCATTTTTTTTCCTGATGCTTTTCTAGCGTGACTTGTATTAGCAAGCTAATAAATTACCAAATTATTGATAGGATTTACAACATTCGTTGGCATCAGAAATCGACGCTGAGCCACAACAGCACGGACGCACAGACTATCAATAACTCACACTGCAGTCACGTGTGTGTGAGATGTGCTTAAAACTAAATACACAATATACATTTAGCAACAACAACAACAACAAAAAATCAAATCTGGGATAACAGTAAAAAAAACTAACAAACAACCGTTATATGTAAACCTGATTTAACTTGACCATAAATTATAACGGTCCTTTAACTGTAATAAAGTAAATATTTGTCCTAAAGTAAATATTTGTACTAAAATAAATATTTGTTCTTAACTACACATGTACTAAACTAAATATTTGTTCTAAACTACACATGTACTAAACTAAATATTTGTTCTAAACTACACATGTACTAAACTAAATATGTGTTCTAAACTACACATGTACTAAACTAAATATTTGTTCTAAACTGTACATCTACTAAACTAAATATTTGTTCTAAACTTCACATGTACTAAACTAAATATTTGTTCTAAACTACACATGTACTAAACTAAATATTTGTTCTAAACTACACATGTACTAAACTAAATATTTGTTCTAAACTACACATGTACTAAACTAAATATTTGTTCTAAACTATACATGTACTAAACTAAATATTTGTTCTAAACTACACATGTACTAAACTAAATATTTGTCCTAAACTACACATGTACTAAACTAAATATTTGTCCTAAAATTATACATTGGACTAACCTGTTCATTGCACTTTATCTTTCATTCGTAGGAAGTTGCCGTCTCAGCCAACATCTAATGTACAAGGAATCTCGGTAGTAAAAATAGGAGAAACAAGTAAGCTGTAGACATTATCTATAAATTCATACTGTAGATACAAGTAAATTGTAATCATTACCTATAAATTCATACTGTAGAGACAAGTAAATTGTAATCATTACCTATAAATTCATACTGTAGAGACAAGTAAATTGTAGTCATTACCTATAAATTCATACTGTAGAAACAAGTAAATTGTAGTTATTACCTATAAATTCAAACTGTACAGACAAGTAAGTTGTAGTAAAAATCTATAAATTCATACTGTACAGTCAAGTAAGCTGTAGACAATATCTATAAATTAATACTGTAGGGACTATGTTTTAACCATTATCACTGAGAATTAACGATTAATTGGTATTGCGCATAGGTTAAAAATGACAATCACGAGACCCCCCCCCGAGCGTAATTAGTGTTAATGGCATTAGGGGCCGTCCATAAAGTACGTCACGCTCCAAAGGGGGGGGGGTGTAAGAAAGTGTGACAGTTTGTGACAGGGGGGGGGGTCAGGCCAAGTGTGACGTCACATTTTTATATATATTTTTTATTTTATTTCTAACCAAAATTTTCATTTTTTAGTAAACCTTAATAGTTTTAAAGATAATTTTCAACACTTAAACTAGTTTTATGTCAAAATAGCATGAAATACATATGTTTTCAATGTGTTGTTCACAATTCCTAATGCTAGTTAGGAATTCATATTTCAAGTTTTCAACATTTTATCTTCGAGATTCTTTCCTCCTCCAATCCCAATCAACCAAACAACTGATGCAGGGCCTACGGACTTTTCAAGGGCCTACGAAAACCAGAACAGAAAGTGACAACAAGTTCAGAATGCCAACAAAATTTAATAATGTTTGTATTAAAGTAGCTATATATAACAGTATGAGATGAACACGCCAAGCTGCAGATCTAAAAATTACAGTATGTTAGCTTTTCGGCTCTTTGTCTTAGTAAATTCACATATGACGTCCTCAAAAGTTTATTTAGATTTCAAATAGCAAAGAAGTGCGGGTGCATTCTTCAAAAATATTAAAAATGAAGATGGGGAGGGCCTACGACTTTGAAAGTGCCTAGGGCCTACTATGACCATAAAATGACCCTGAACTGATGAACTCAGAGCTTCAGAAAAGAGCAGATGCCGATGCTCATAAATTTTCTTCATTGTTTGTGGCACGAACTCTCAAATTTGATGACATTATGCCAAGATGAACAGGAGTTTTTAAAAAGCAACCATATGATCTTCATCGTCCATCTTTGCAGACCAGCTCACATGATCGAATTTGCAAAGTGTGTCACTTATACTTTGCCTCACAAACAATGTTGAAGAAACATACAGGACAACACATAGCTCGGGCGCAGGAGAATGTGCCAACCCTAAATTTTCAGAAGCAACTCAGATAAAACGCCTCCGTCCTTTGAGAATCGCTGCTAGAAGGCAAAGAGAACTCATGGCAATTATTGGCAGAATGGAAAATGTACATTCAGAGGATGTTGAGTGGCTAGATGAGGATGAAGTTGATCTATCTACAATTATTCGTCCAGGAAACGATGATGGGGAAAGATTTATGTCAGTCTTAACTATGTATGAACACTTCACTTCACCATGGATGGATGATGTCTAGTAAATATTTGTTTAATTAAACATAATTCACAGGTCCACTATAAACATATTCAATATAGCACAAGAGCTGCTCACATAATTTGTCAATCTAGTCCTTTTTTAGTCGCATTGTTTTGTTTCCATTTTTATTATTTACTCACTGGTTGAGGTCAAGTTTCGCTAATCTATTTCTTATTCTGTGTCAATAGAATGTATAATCGGAAGATTATCTCAAAGTTGACCTCACCCACTGTAAATGAAAAGGTAGCAGATAAATGATGTTTATTATATAATTGTCAAATCTAATTTTTGCAATTTCGTTTTCAAAATCAATTGATTGAGTTACTGTTTCAAAGAATAAATGTGACAACTGTTGACAATTAGTTATTCTACTAGTAAAGTCATGTAAAGTCTGATAGTTCTTTTAATATTTATACTTTAAGGCAGTTTAATAGTGGAATGCGTTTTAAGTTTTCGATTAAATTTTAATTAGTTTTTAATTTTTTTTTTTTTTTGAAAGTGTGACGTACTTAAGGGGGGGGGGGTCCGAGATTTGTGACACTTTGTGACGGGGGGGGGGGCAAAAATGATAAAAAAAATAGCGTGACGTACTTTATGGACGGCCCCTTAGGGGCGGGCCCTAAAAATAGCCATACTCCCGGACAAAGAAAAGTTGTGAAGATGTTGTCTCTTGCTGGTGGTAAAGTAAGGGCTGCCCCTCTCTAGTTACACCACTGCCCCTCTCTAGTCACACCACTGCCCCTCTCTAGTCACACCACTGCCCCTCTCTAGTCACACCACTGCCCCTCTCTAGTCACACCACTGCCCCTCTCTAGTCACACCACTGCCCCTCTCTAGTCACACCACTGCCCCTCTCTAGTCACACCACTGCCCCTCTCTAGTTACACCACTGCCCCTCTCTAGTCAAACCACTGCCTTTCTCCCTCTCCCCTTTTGCCGAGATCTTGTACACAATATTTAGATTTTAGTAGAGATCCTGGTAAAAACAATCTGTACCCGATTGAAATAATTTGATGTGTTTGAGAATATACTTTGCATTCTTTAAGTGCCCTCGTGGAACTTTTTTTTTCTCTCACAATAAAACAAAATTAATTTATGACATTTCATTTCTTTACAGTGCATAGGCCTAGTTCTATTTACAAGGTTTGTGCATTTTGTAAAAAAAAAAAAAAGAAATATCGAGGAAATTAAAAAAAAATGATTTGGATCTAAATGAAGGCTCGGTACAGAGTCAGTTGTTCATTCAAAAATGTACTGAAATGTGTAATGCAAGGAATACGAGTTATTTCCCGTAAAGTAAAAAAAAATCATAGACGCTTTACGTCCAAGATTATGATTTTTAGAGCATTTTCGAAAAAAAATGCTCTATTGTCCCCGTTTTGTCTGTCTGCCTGTCTGTCCGTCATCACCCTAGATCTCAACGACCATAAGTCCAAGACCCATGATGTATATATCATTTTGTAGGTCTTGGCCTGCCAAGAAATGACTTTTTTCCATTTCGCGATCTGACCTCTGAGGGCCGTAAAAGGGGCCTTATAAAGTATTTTACTATATAAGCTATATTAATAAAGGAGCGCCCTATATCTCAGCAACCATAAGTCCTAGACCCATGATGTATATATCATTTTGTATGTCTTGGCCTGCCATGTGTACATCAAAAGTCCATTTCGCGATATGACCTCTCAGGGCCAGGCTTCAGGGTTCCTAAGGGGCTTATATATTATATATAGATTATAAGCTAAACAAAGGGGCGTAATCATCATTATTTATTTTTGTAACAGTTATTAAACATGATTTACTTCCCTCTCTATTTATACATGAAAATGCTCTAAAACGTCCTGTTTTTACAGGCTTAATTTTTGCTTGTTTTTTTAGGAATGTGTTTTAGGTATGTGTTTAGTTCACACCCTTTGAAGTTTGTTTTAAATTTTTACTATACTTGTGTATAGACATGTTCATCTCTTTATACCAAATTTACTATACTTGTGTATAGACATGTTTATCTCTCTATACCAAACTTACTATACTTGTGCATAGACATGTTTATCTCTCTATATCAAACTTACTATACTTGTGTATAGACATGTTTATCTCTCTATATCAAACTTACTATACTTGTGCATAGACATGTTCATCTCTCTATACCAAACTTACTATACTTGTGTATAGACATGTTTATCTCTCTATATCAAACTTACTATACTTGTGTAGAGACATGTTTATCTCTCTATATCAAACTTACTATACTTGTGTAAAGTCATGTTTAACTCTCTATCCTAAGTCTACAATGCCTGTTTGAAGACATGTTTTGATGGAAACAACCAGACAAAACCTGATGGATTGTATGGCTACTGTGGGGAATGTAACCAATTTGTCCATTGTCAAGGTCTAACACAGCAGACAGACACATGTCCTTCAGGAACTTTCTACAATTCTGCAAATGGAACATGTGACCCCGATACAGCCGTAAGCTGGTAGGTCAAATTTTAATATACTCTTTGATAAAGACAAATTATAATCAGTCAGTGAGTATCAGTCAGTGAGTGTCAGTCAGTGAGTATCAGTCAGTATGCATTAGTCAGTGAGTATCAGTCAGTGAATATCAGTCAGTGAGTATTAGTCAGTGAGTATCAGTCAGTATGTATCAGTCAGTGAGTATCAGTCAGTGAATATCAGTCAGTGAGTATCAGTCAGTATGTATCAGTCAGTGAGTATCAGTCAGTGAATATCAGTCAGTGAGTATCAGTCAGTATGTATCAGTCTGTATGTATCAGTCAGTGAGTATCAGTCAGTATGTATCAGTCTGTATGTATCAGTCAGTGAGTATCAGCCTGTATGTATCAGTCAGTGAATATCAGTCAGTGAGTATCAGTCAGTATGTATCAGTCAGTATGTATCAGTCAATGAGTATCAGCCTGTATATATCAGTCAGTGGATATCAGTCAGTGAGTATCAGTCAGTATGTATCAGTCTGTATTTATCAGTCAGTGAGTATCAGTCAGTATGTATCAGTCTGTATGTATCAGTCAGTGAGTATCAGCCTGTATGTATCAGTCAGTGGATATCAGTCAGTGAGTATCAGTCAGTATGTATCAGTCTGTATGTATCAGTCTGTATGTATCAGTCAGTGAGTATCAGCCTGTATGTATCAGTCAGTGGATATCAGTCAGTGAGTATCAGTCAGTATGTATCAGTCTGTATTTATCAGTCAGTGAGTATCAGTCAGTATGTATCAGTCTGTATGTATCAGTCAGTGAGTATCAGTCAGTATGTATCAGTCAGTATGTATCAGTCAATGAGTATGAGCCTGTATATATCAGTCAGTGAGTATCCGTCGGTGAGTATCAGCCTGTATGTATCAGTCAGTGAGTATCAGCCTGTATGTATCAGTCAGTGAGTATCAGTTAGTGAGTATCAGCCTGTATGTATCAGTCAGTGAATATCAGTCAGTGAGTATCAGTCAGTATGTATCAGTCAGTATGTATCAGTCAATGAGTATGAGCCTGTATATATCAGTCAGTGAGTATCCGTCGGTGAGTATCAGCCTGTATGTATCAGTCAGTGAGTATCAGCCTGTATGTATCAGTCAGTGAGTATCAGTTAGTGAGTATCAGTCAGTATGTATCAGTCAGAGTTTATCAGCCTGTATGTATCAGTCAGTGAGTATCAGTTAGTGAGTATCAGTCAGTATGTATTAGTAAGTATGTGTCAGTCAGGATGTATCAGTCAGTATGCAATAAAATAATATTAGATAATTATATTTAGAAATGGATTATAGCTATTACACAATAAAAAAAACATATTGTAACAGTCTTAGATTGCTGAATGAACACTCTGGCGACAGAAATATCTGACAGATTACGCAGACTAATACACATATAAGGCTATTTCCAAATTTAATTTGTTTTTGTTTCAAAATTGAAAAGGCTAAAAATAGTTCCATTTACATTTGGCTCAATCGAGATCCTGGTAGTCGTAGATAGTGGTGTTGACGGATGTGGTCGGCGTCATTCCGCTCTGCAGGCATGGCAGACACGCGTCATGCACCCCCAATAAGTTGGTGTGGAAGGCACAAACAGTTGAGGAACAAAAAAATATATATACTATATACTAGAGCTGCTGTTCGATTTAAAAATTGATCAAAATTGACGCATGATTAAAAA
Organism: Bulinus truncatus; assembly: GCA_021962125.1. NCBI lineage: Eukaryota > Metazoa > Mollusca > Gastropoda > Planorbidae > Bulinus > Bulinus truncatus. Next base: position 10,097,291 of record JAGDYQ010000003.1, on the reverse strand, counting down.
TTTTATCGCAAATTAACGCACATTTTAATCGGCACAATATAATACTATTGTTTGTATTCAAACTTATATGTCATAGTGTCATACCATAACATTGGCATAATAAACAAGTCAGTTTATTTTGCGAAAGAGGTATACATAATTTTAACATATTTATTAAGCATTAGCATATATGTCTATTGAATTAGTTATTGAGACCAGTTTAGAGACAAGTATTAATCACGTCAAGTGATGCGAATTGTTTTTTTTTAAATCAACAACAATGCCAAACATGGGTTTTTCTCGTACCGTAGTTTCCGAACTAATGACGTATGTCAACCCCTCTTCCCTCCTTCCCTGTCATATTTAGCTCACTTCGCCCACACGTAAGTCATGTTTACCATAGCCTCTAGTACCCTGCCTAACCCCTCCACTTCCCATTCCAAAAAAAAATACACAAGTCATTTATATCTCAAATGTAACTTTCTTTCATAAAATAATAGTACAGCCAAAAAGTAGTCGCTCACTTATTATTAACGCGGTTTTTTTTTTCATTTTCCCCCTTTCCCCACTAAGTCACATTTTGACACACTCTCCACACAAAGTTGACATTACTTATGGCTTACCCAGCCACCGTACCCCCTATCCCAAAACAAGTTGACACCAGTTCCATTGTTTCAAACTAGGAGTCCGCGTCTGCAGATGTTCACTAAACTGTATTCAGGGTCATAAATTAAAATTAAGAAATGACAATCCTATTGTTTCAAGGTCATATAGCTGCTGTGATTTTATGTAAACGTGACAGTTTCTGTATTCGGGTATTTTTTATTGCTTTTTTTATCTTGTCTGATCTATTTCTGTTTATAGAATTGACTTATTTACTGATTTTTTTCCCGCAACTCTGAAATAACAGCATTAGGGTAAAATTTAACGCATTTAGATGTTTGCGATAAAAATGTAATCTCATATTTATTATGCTATAATTATGCGTTAATTGCACTTAATCAACAGCCCTATATAAAATATTAAATTTAGCTCAGTGTCACAATAATTCTGAAAAATACAACCACTGTCTCGTGTACAGATGTGTGCATCAGCCGAGTCTAGACCTTGATTGACAGGTGTCATGTCAATGAAACTATTAGTGCAGCATTGTACTAAACTAAATAGTTGTCATAAAATTATACATTGTACTAACCTAACAAGACGCTGTATTTTCAAATGCGATAAAAAAATTGGGCGCAAAAAAATGATGATACAAAATCTCTAGCATCTCTTTATTTTGACCTAATTATAACCGAGTTTACCAAACACTTGTCGTTCTTTTACCTCCACCAGTACACTACAATATATAGCCTAATGTAAACAAGTAAATGAATCTTTTCTCTTTTTATATCGACCGGGAAGGGAGCAGGAGGTTCACTTGTCGAAGGGCTACATAACAAAAACATCTTCATTTTATATTACAAGTCGACAGGGTTGTTATCAATACTCTTAAATTGTATTGATAATACCAATACCAATACTTCATGAAAAGAGTATCGCCAATACCAATAGAAATACTCAAGTAAAAATGTATTGCCAAAATCGATACCAATACAATACCAATACTTGTGTAAAAAATATTTTTATTTAAAATATAAAGAGTGCAAGTTTTTTTAAGTTTTTATACAACTGACAGATCGATCAAAAATGAAATAAAGTTTTCTGTCGTTCATTGAAACATTGAACAAATAGTTGATAGAAAGAAAGTAAATGAATGAAAGAATATAAGAATAACATTTATAGATATCGGCGCGCAAAGCAAAAACATCAAAAGAGAATTAAAATTTTATTTTTCCTTCAACTCGCCAACCGTGGTTGTATTTGTGGGTGGTGTTAATATTGGTAGGCTTGATGGCTATGATTACTAGAAGTGGTTGAATGTATGTAGATTACTTTTAAAACAAGGTATTAAAATCGCTTTTGTTTTTCTGCAGATTTTTTTTTCTGAATTGTATGAACAGTTCAATTGTGATATTTTGATTTTTTTTTTTAAACTGGTAAACATACAAATAGAGGGGGTTATTCTATTGGGTTTATGAATTATTTTTTTTTTTTCATTTTGAATATTTTAAGATACAAATTAAGTTTTGTTAGAGTTTGTTACATGCATTCTTAAAATGCCAATAGGAAAGTATTTGTATCGAGTATCGAACATTTTTTGTTTAAATGGTATCGGCGATACGCAAATCAATACATGATACAAAAAGGACCGAAAATACAGCAACCAATATTAAAAAAGTATCGCCAATACTGTATTGGCCGATACCGATACTTCGATAATAACAACCCTGCAAGTCGACATACCTGGGGGTGAGGATGTGTGCAAATTGCGACAGTGTGGGGGGTGGTAGATCTACTTAATAAGTGGACGGACCTTAACTTCCAGTTGTTGAGTGAAATTCTGTTATTGATCGATTTGGTGAACTTACAGCTTTTTGGTCAAATTAACGTACTCAGGTGTTGCGTTAAAAATTTTAATCGCAAATTTTTTTTGACGCATTAATCGCAAATTAACGCAAATTAATCAGCAGTCCTACTATATACATTTAAAAAAAAAAATTTTTAAATTATGGAGTTCATTTTTTTAAAAAAAGAATGGCATTGTTGTCGTCAAAACATTTGCACTGCCCCCTCCCCCATGTCAAAACTTTTTTCAGACTCCCCCCTTCCCCTCCCTGAGTTACTGAATACGCCCATGTAACGTTCAGAATTTACCCCCACCTTCTCCGCCCCCTCTCTACACCGTCAGGTGAAACTTTCCCCTCCCAAAGAGTGACCCATCTTAGTTGACCATGTTATGTAACCCAAGGTCATGGTCAAGTCAAGCTCCCAACTTACTTTGTTGTCCGTAATGACACATGCATAGCAAGCGTGATCACCCCTACCCCCCCCCCCGACCTTTATAAGTTAAGTTAGAATAAGTAAATAGTAGAGAAGAGAATATGCAGTAGAGTAGACAGTAGATGAGAGCATTGTTGTGCATTAGTTTATGACATAACGGTCAGTAGTTGAAGTGTTAGATAAATGTAAAGAGTAGGAATGAAACTACCCCCAAGGTGCTGTTGTTGAACGCATGCATCGGTAATGAACGAGATGAAAGGACTCATGAAATGGCTGTTGACATTCTTATTGTTAAATTAGTATTTTGATATTAGAGAAGTTGAGCATCATTAAACAAGGAATACCTTGTTTGGTTTTCCTGATTTGGATATTTGGAGTGTTTTTGCTACTGTGTATTAGCGTGTGTGTTGTCCTTAGTGTCAGAGTGCTGACACCTAACGGCCCGATAAGATCCTGTACACAACAGTATAGTGCTGACAGACAAAGACAAAGTAGACAAAGACATAGGGAGATCTAAGTAGTTTGTTATAGTAGAAGTAGTCATAGATCTTTAAATAAGCAAAGTTGTATTATAGTTATATTAAAGTATTTGTTACATTGTGAAATGCACTGAGTTCTGTTTTATATATTAGTCAGAAAAGTAAACATAACGTATTTAGCACATATAAAAGTTGACGTCATATATAAATATATAAATCACCGCAACATAATTGGCGAGCCTGCCCTCCATATATAAATTATAACGTCACATAGTTTAACGAGAATCTTACGTAACATCTATACTTCATCTACCCCGATAAGCCTTTAGGGGCTTAAGGGAACTTTACTTCACATTTATGCCAGCTGCATAAAATAATCAAATTCTATAACTTGATTTCGAAGAGAGACGCACTGTTTTTTTTTATTGAGTAAATATACTTAAAGAGACGCACCAAATCAATGTACCAAATTTATCAAAATATAACTACTTTTATATACATTTTTGATGGTGGAAAACGGGCCCCATTTGAACAGTGGAGATTAGGGAGCGACCGATATGCCTTTTTTACCGATAGTCCGATACCCATATTTTGCTATTAATGAAAGGGTGTCTTGCAGATGAAGAAGATTAGAAGAACAAAATATTTGAAAAGACAGACCGGAAGACCGAAGTCAGAAACACAAACCATGCCTGTATAATCTCAGAAATCTCCATGGTTAACCAAATCTTGATGATCAACAAAAACTGAACAATGATTGTTTAAAGAAACCTTCACAAAATGATTGATTTATTAATTAAAGCTTCACTAACAATTATGAACAATGATTAATTTATTAACTAACCCTTTAATAACAAATATGAACAAAAGATTTTTTGATTGAAGTTTAAAATCAGATCCAGTAGTTACAACAGATCCTTGTGTTATATTACTTAAGTTAAAATATCTTTGTTTAATTTGCAGCTATGATTCTAACAATGAAATGACGAGGTATCCTTCAATTGAAATGTTCATCAATCGACCCTTACAAAGAGAAGACATTGTCACAAAGATTCAGATTATTAAACAAGGAAAATATATTTGGGGTCAGTCTCAAGAAATGGATTTTTTGACTGCTCTTCTGATTGAGCTTACTAACCGACTAAATGACGACGACCAGTTCCCAGGCGAGGTGCCAGAAGAAGACAACCAACCTAACCAGGGAGGATATGTGATAGATCCAAACTATAGTAGTCTCCTCCCACAATATCAAGAGACATACTTACAGCCCCCACAAGGCTATGCTCCATCAACTCAGAACTATTTACTACCATCTCCAGATTACCACTATCAGCAGCCTCAGTACATGCCTTGGGGAAATGGTTTCATACCGCCTCAATTTCAAAATCAGTATCTACCGAGATAACTACATGACCTCCCGATCCACTCTTTTACAAAATGAAAAACAATCTTGAATTTCTTAAAGTTTAATAAAAATTCACTAAAATATGTACATTAATACTGAAGTTGTTTTTTTTTCTATTTTCATTCTCAACATCCATGAATGAAAAATACAACAAAAGATGCAACTTAAGTTTGAAACATTTTTCAGAATTATGTAGTAGAGAGCCATGTCTGCATGTGACAGTATGTCATTCTGATGTCTGCATGTGACAGTATGTCATTCTGATGTCTGCATGTGACCAGTATGTCATTCTGATGTCTGCATGTGACCAGTATGTCATTCTGATGTTGTGATGTAGAATATTTGTCAAGAGAATAAATAAAGGGACAAATTAAAATGAACTCATCTAGATTTACTGAGAGATTTTCACTTCACAAACTTTATAAATAGATTCTGATTCTCAGCTAAATAAACTAGTTTGTAAAATAATATTAAATCAGTCTTAATAAAGATATAAAATTGATTATAGCTTAAAGATTGGCTCAAGAATTAAGTTTTTTACAACACAAAGAAAATAATTTCATGAGTACTATGCTACCAGGAGTTACAAAATATTAATTCTAAAAATAAAATTACAGGATAAGAATACCGAAAGTAAAAATGTTTCTAGTCCACAACATATCAATAATGAAGTATATTACTATTATTATACAATCAAGTTAGTTTTAAAGAATGCAACATAGATTAAATAACAATAAAGTTCACAGATAAATGAATTAAATAAAAAAGTATTTTATAAATTAAAAAAAAAAATAATTTAAAATAAAAATATTTTTTTACTCAAACCTTCAGTGCTTAGAGAGGAAACATTATTAAATTATTTATTAACAAGTAAGCATTTTTACCACTGAAAATTAATGTTACAATACATGATAAATGTATTTTAATATAATAGTTATCTAGTAACACATGCCGAATATTTATAGCTTATACTTTAAGTCAACATAAATGATTGAAAAAATATATTTGCTGTTATCCAAGTAAATGTCAAATGCTTATAATGGTGGATATTTGATAATAAAATTACTCAAAATTTTAAAAGAAAAAAATATCACCCTTTGGTAAAATGATTTACAATGATAGAAACAGTAACAGAAAAACATCATTATTATCTACATTCAATTTTAAATGAAACATATGGGTAGTGATTCACTATTGAATTCTGCATCAAGTGTCATAGTCCTTATAATCTTAGTATATTTTCTATATCACAGTTATTGAGCTAGTGTAGTGTAAGGCAAACAAAATTATACATATTGGCATTGTGAGAAAATCTTATTTTGAAATCTGAGCTGTATGCTTTTCAAAGGATACTATATTTTATGTCTTGTTATCCAATTTTGCTTTCTTTACATGAGCTAAATGTCCAGGACATGGACATCATTGATAACAGTTTGAAATCCTAAATGTGAATTTGAAATAAAATCAAATAAATGGTGGTGTGGCAATTTTAATCAGTTTGAGTTTCATCACAACAAGTGAGAATTAATTTGTTGTGGCAAGGAATATCAGAAGTAGAGTAATGCTTTCTTCTGTGGCATTTTTTTAATGCACTGTTATCATCAGTTGTTTTAGTGGCATCACTAGACACATATTCTTCAAGGTTAAACGATTTATTAAAAGTGCCAAGGGAAAAATCTAAGTTTAACTCAGGGATTTCAGATGTCCATTCATCATTTACAAAAGAAGTGTAATCCTGTAAGTAATCATCTTCCAAGTATATGTCATCATGAACAAACCAGTCTGCAGTTGTGATGTAAACAGAATCTGATAGACAGATGTGTTTAAGATCATTCTGAATCAAACAGCTTACAGATATACAAGGATCACAATCAGGAAGATCATAACTGACCATGTCATCATCCACTGCAGTGTTGTCTTCCAACAAAATATCACAGCAATCATACAAACTTGAATCTGATGAGAAATTACACCCAGTTTCAAACAATACTTTTGTTGATGATGTGGCTGATAACTTTTCATTTTTGGTACAATTATTCAAGTCTGAAAATAACAACAGATAAACAATCAACCATTATTATTGCTTATTTAACAAACATTCTTATATCAATCAAAGGTCAATAATAAATAATTAGAATTTAAAAAGCCTACTGACATCATAAAAATTTTTCATTTTTAAAAGCTGCAACTTCACTTGGGTGTTTAAGCAACAATAATCTTTGTCAATAAGATTTATTTTCAATATTTCCAAGGCTAAAAAATTTGATGTGAATACATACAGAATGGTTATCATTTTTCTTTGCATTAATCTTTTAATGCTAGTCACATTACAAAAATATATAGTCTCCAATTAGTAAATTGTAATGACGAATTTAATGTCATAAGCCACAATTAACTTTATTTGGAAATCACAGACAAAATCGTTTTGATTCATAAATGAAAAATGCACCATATAGCATATCTAAAATTTTCAAAGAAACTAACCTGAATTCAAACATATTGAAAGATTTCTTCCAGTGAGTAGTGGGTAAGGTGTTTCCTGTTGGTTAATTGATGCAGCTGAATCTCCTACACATTGAAAGCTTTCTAATTTGTCAACAGCGACAAAATTATTATTCAGATCAACAGTATCTGTATATGAAAGTGTGGGACTACACAGAGATATATATTTACAACATTTATCAGCGACGTTCACAATTTCACATGAATTAACTTCAGAGTCACAGTAAGTTGAAGATGATATTGCATTCAAAACATCTGATTCAGCAGCTAATTCAACTAGCTCCTTATGAAGCAAAAGAAAATTACCTTCACTAATTATCATTTGATTATTGATAGCCTTTGAAGTTTTTGCTCCACAATCTAAATCAATAGCCAAATGAAATTCTGTATGACACATACCAGTGTCTTTAAAACCAACATCATGATCTATTAAGGCATATTCTGAAGCAAAATGGTGTTCTAAGTGTGGATTAGACAACACATGCTCTCTTAAGTAAGAATCAAATCCTGATGCATTAGTTGGACTGCCTTTACAGTTAGTGGCAAAATACTTGTCAGTGGTTGAAATATCTGAGTCTTGTTTCATTCTATTAGATTTTCTCTTTTTAGTGCATTTTTTCTTAATATCTGCTGAACATGAATCAATGCACTCTGGAATAAAGAAGTGTAGTATTGTCTGGAAAAAATGTGTAAAACTCAATTTTTCTTTTGGCCTTTCAGATTTTTTTATCAAACTTTTTCTTGAGAACTTCTTATGGTTACAAATAGTACCAGTTTCTGAAATATAAAAAAAAAATTGTTATGTAAATACATTTTTACTAAATGGTGTCTTTTTAAAATCAATATTTAATAAAGAAAATGTATAAAAATGAAGACATAATATGGGGCACTGATGCAGTCATCCAGGCCCATAGCCAGAGGGGGACTAGGGGGGGCTGAGCCCCCCCGTTCACAGCCCCCCCGTTCAGGACCTGAGCTCCCCCGTGCATGATTTGAGCTTTTTGACAAAATTTTAATAATAACGGCTATAAAACATCAATCATTTTGTTTAATAAATCAAAAATAAAAAAAACTTAAAAGTTTATATTTTGGCAATCATTCAGGCTATTTTACTTACATATATAGCTTATCTAATTTTTGGGCACAAAAGATTGAATATTATTGAAGTTCACTTCTGGGTATTTTGGGCAGCATTGGCATTTGGTGCTTCAACAGCCATGTGTGAGAACAGTTTCTCAACCATCATACGAATGCTCACCCCATATCGCAGATCAATGTTACAAAAGCGTCTAAGCAATCTTTTCCTGCTTGCATTTGAAAAAAGATTTAACAGACAATCTGTATGCTGAAGCATTTTTAGGTAAATTCAGTGCTAAACCACGACGTTTGCAAATTTGAAACGTATTATAATATAAGTTCGCAACCAGTGCCAACGAGTGTGTGTGTGGGGGTGGGGGCAGGGGGCAAATGCCCATCGGCCCGGCGAGTTTTAGGGACCCGGCCTGAGCTGGCCAATCAACTTTTTAAAATATTAATATCAGCACGGGGGCCCGTGTCACCCCTGCCCAGGGGCCCGAAGTTTCTGTTGATGGGCCTGTTCGCAACCTTGTAATAGTTTTATATATTGATATCTTCTGAGGACAACTAGCAACTTAAATAAGTTACTAAAATAACATTGACTTCTGACTTCATTTTTATACATATGTATAATAAAATAATAAAGTACAAACTCCGTGATTTCTGAGTGATGTTATTTAATTTGCAAATTTACTTTTTAGCAGAATTAATTTTATTTTAAATTGAATAATTGCGACTGTTGTTGTTGATAGATCTGTTCTTTGTTTTCAATATTTTATAAGAAATATCACACAAATAGCTAAGCTATCTATATTCGTGCATCTTTCTCGTTCTTCCCGGGTTGTACGTTAAACAAACAGTATAATAAAATAAATCAGGTATCTATTATGTAACAATTGTGTAGCAGAACCAATGGTTAATATATTTATAACAGGAATCAGAAATTGCTCAGCCTCAATTAATTTTTATCATTAAAACTCTTTACTATTTAAATTATTTAAAAAAAAACCGCAACATGCAATGCATTATTGAAACGTAGTTAAAATTATATATTTCTAATTATAGCTAAACAATCGGTACTAAAATGCACCATTCCAGATATGGAACTGCAAAAAATTTCTTGGGGAGGGGATCTCCGTTCGCAAGCTTTCGTGCCCCCCCCCCCCCGAACATTTCTTCTACCCCACCAGGGGCGGATTTAGAGGGAAAGGCCTGGGGCATGACCCACCTTATCGCAAGTTTAGGTAATACATAATTAAATTATTGAAATATTTTTTGTTCTAAGACCAATTTTCAACAATGAAAACAGTTTTGGCCCCCCCCCCCCGGTCAAAGTTGTCTAGATCCGCCCCTGTACCCCAGGATCATTTGTTCGGCACCCCCCCCCCCCCCGAAAATGTCTTTGGCCCCCCCCCCCCCCAATCCAATATTCCTGGCTATGGGCCTGCAGTCATCTCTCACAAAGTCAAAAAATTATAAGCTATATGATTAATTACTTTTTATATAGACAACCATATATAACATTCTAGGATGTAACTAAGAAAGTATGCTGAAATGTAAGTCGATAAAAATGTAGTGTCATCAATAAGTGAGTAATGTGCTAAAATAGTCATCTCTGTGTATCAGAAAAGCTGTAAACATTGAAATTATAAATAAGGTCATATTTATATGTTATGTTATTAATTTGATAAGCTTTTATTTGACTTAACTTTCTGTGTGTCTGTCAACAAATTTTGTAACTCAATTTAGGACATGTTCTCATTTAGTAAGAATTCTTAAATTAGGATGGAGAACATGTCAAAATAATTACAGAAGTAATAGGAGGTAGCCTATCATTTAGAGATAGTCAGAGGTTCACCAAGAATCAAACACCTACTGCCAATAGATTCATTCTATGTCAACTCAACCAGCATTCTGGCAATTGTTCATCACACCATCTCAGAATCTTTCTGAAATTTTCAGGGCTTGTGGTACATACAAAGTTGAGTAATTCCTGAAAATTTCAGGCTATTTGGTCAAAAACATTCTGAGATATGATTTTTTAAAGTTTTAAGGGTAGCGGTGAGTTCGCGTGACATTTACATTTTTGCGATATTTGAACGTGAATATTTCAAAAACTATAAGAGCTATCAGGCTGAAATTTTTAGTATTTACTCATTTTTTCATGCTGAGTTAAATGGTGTTTTATCTCAAATGTAGTTTGCATACAGAATGCCCTAAAAATCTCCAAACATTGCACTTCAGTTTTCACCAATTATTTTTTTGATAGAGAATTCCTGTTAATCAAACATAGTGTACTCATTGTGGGCCCCTTTATGTATCATGGTCATCCATTTTTGCATGCACTGCGCCCCTCAGATGACCATGTTGACAGTAATTCACATTTTTTCATATTTTACACACTTGTTAACCTTGGCAAGTACTAGCTATGGTGAAAATTTCATGTTGTTGTCTTAAGCCTTTCCTAATAAATCAATTGCTAATTAAAACCATATTAAAAACAAAACAATGAGTCGTTTTTTTGTGATTTTTTGTACATTAACGTGTATTATGGTAAACCAGCATAGCAATGAATTGTCAATCAAATTTTATGAAGAAATACAGTTAGTTTTAAGTTACAAAATCAAATTATAGACTGTTTTTTTTGTCAAACATACAAGCAACAATGTAAGGCGATATTAGCATATGCTCATTAAGCTGGCAAGGCATTTAACTGATAGTATCTTATCTATGTACACACAGTCCTTCTATCAAACAGTTTCTCACATTTGGAAAAATCCACATCATCATAGCAATACTGTCTTGCTGAGCTGCCAGACAACATTGGTGGTGGAAAATTCCACAGTACATTATCCAGCAGATATCGTCAAGACTTGGCCAAGTTAATCTGTTTGTAGGTGTTCTGTTCATGAACTTGACCAAGATATCTTGATGTTGAACAGAGTGTTCTGTTATGCACCTATTAAACCAATCAATGTCATAAACAACAGCCACAAACTGTCCTGGATGCAGATCTGCTATGCTTGGTGCTGGTTCAACTACCCGGTCGGGTTCTGATGACACACTGATGACCATACCACAGTGACACACTGATGA
>JAGDYQ010000003.1:10043311-10085370 GCA_021962125.1 Bulinus truncatus | reverse complement strand
TCTATGTGACTGTCAGTATCCGTGTGTATATATGTATGAGACATTGACTGTGCGCACTGTCCTAGTATGTGTGTATATATGTATGAGACATTGACTGTGTGCCTGTCTAGTATGTGTGTATATATGTATGAGACATTGTCTGTGTGCCTGTCCTAGTATGTGTGTATATTTGTATGAGACATTGTCTGTGTGCCTGTCCTAGTATGTGTGTATATATGTATGAGACATTGTCTGTGTGCCTGTCTAGTATGTGTGTATATATGTATGAGACATTGTCTGTGTGCCTGTCCTAGTATCCGTGTGTATATATGTATGAGACATTGTCTGTGTGCCTGTCCCCTAGTATGTGTGTATATATGTATGAGACATTGACTGTGTGCCTGTCCTATTATGTGTGTATATATGTATGAGACATTGACTGTGTGCCTTCCTAGTATGTGTGTATATATGTATGAGACATTGTCTGTGTGCCTGTCCTAGTATGTGTGTATATATGTATGAGACATTGCACCGTGTTCCTGTCCCTAGTATGTGTGTATATATGTATGAGACATTGACTGTGTGCCTGTCCTAGTATGTGTGTATATATGTATGAGACATTGTCTGTGTGCCTATCCTAGTATGTGTGTATATATGTATGAGACATTGTCTGTGTGCCTGTCCTAGTATGTGTGTATATGTATGTATGAGACATTGACTGTGTGCCTGTCCTAGTATGTGTGTATATATGTATGAGACATTGTCTGTGTGCCTGTCTTAGTATGTGTGTATATATGTATGAGACATTAACTGTGTGCCTGTCCTAGTATGTGTGTATATATGTATGAGACATTGACTGTGTACCTGTCCTAGTATGTGTGTATATATGTATGAGACATTGTCTGTGTGCCTGTCCTAGTATGTGTGTATATATGTATGAGACATTGTCTGTGTGCCTGTCCTAGTATGTGTATATATGTATGAGACATTGTCTGTTTCCGTGTATGTCCTAGTATGTGTGTATATATGTATGAGACATTGTCTGTGTGCCTGTCCTAGTATGTGTGTATATATGTATGAGACATTGACTGTGTGCCTGTCCTAGTATGTGTGTATATATGTATGAGACATTTTGACTGTGTGCCTGTCCTAGTATGTGTGTATATATGTCCATGAGACATTGTCTGTGTGCCTGTCCTAGTATGTGTGTATATATGTATGAGACATTGTCTGTGTGCCTGTCCTAGTATGTGTGTGTATATATGTATGAGACATTGACTGTGTGCCTATCCTAGTATGTGTGTATATATGTATGAGACATTGACTGTGTGCCTGTCCTAGTATGTGTGTATATATGTATGAGACATTGTCTGTGTGCCTGTCCTAGTATGTGTGTATATATGTATGAGACATTGACTGTGTGCCTATCCTAGTATGTGTGTATATATGTATGAGACATTGACTGTGTGCCTGTCCTAGTATGTGTGTATATATGTATGAGACATTGTCTGTGTGCCTGTCCTAGTATGTGTGTATATATGTATGAGACATTGACTGTGTGCCTGTCCTAGTATGTGTGTATATATGTATGAGACATTGTCTGTGTGCCTGTCCTAGTATGTGTGTATATATGTATGAGACATTGTCTGTGTGCCTGTCCTAGTATGTGTGTATATATGTATGAGACATTGACTGTGTGCCTATCCTAGTATGTGTGTATATATGTATGAGACATTGTCTGTGTGCCTGTCCTAGTATGTGTGTATATATGTATGAGACATTGTCTGTGTGCCTGTCCTAGTATGTGTGTATATATGTATGAGACATTGTCTGTGTGCCTGTCCTAGTATGTGTGTATATATGTATGAGACATTGTCTGTGTGCCTGTCCTAGTATGTGTGTATATATGTATGAGACATTGTCTGTGTGCCTGTCCTAGTATGTGTGTATATATGTATGAGACATTGTCTGTGTGCCTGTCCTAGTATGTGTGTATATATGTATGAGACATTGACTGTGTGCCTGTCCTAGTATGTGTGTATATATGTATGAGACATTGACTGTGTGCCTGTCCTAGTATGTGTGTATATATGTATGAGACATTGTCTGTGTGCCTGTCCTAGTATGTGTGTATATATGTATGAGACATTGTCTGTGTGCCTGTCCTAGTATGTGTGTATATATGTATGAGACATTGTCTGTGTGCCTGTCCTAGTATGTGTGTATATATGTATGAGACATTGACTGTGTGCCTGTCCCTAGTATGTGTGTATATATGTATGAGACATTGACTGTGTGCCTGTCCTAGTATGTGTGTATATATGTATAAGACATTGACTGTGTGCCTGTCCTAGTATGTGTGTATATATGTATGAGACATTGACTGTGTGCCTGTCCTAGTATGTGTGTATATATGTATGAGACATTGACTGTGTGCCTGTCCTAGTATGTGTGTATATATGTATGAGACATTGTCTGTGTGCCTGTCCTAGTATGTGTGTATATATGTATGAGACATTGTCTGTGTGCCTGTCCTAGTATGTGTGTATATATGTATGAGACATTGACTGTGTGCCTGTCCTAGTATGTGTGTATATATATATGTATGAGACATTGTCTGTGTGCCTGTCCTAGTATGTGTGTATATATGTATGAGACATTGTCTGTGTGCCTGTCCTAGTATGTGTGTGTATATATATGTATGAGACATTGTCTGTGTGCCTGTCCTAGTATGTGTGTATATATGTATGAGACATTGTCTGTGTGCCTGTCCTAGTATGTGTGTATATATGTATGAGACATTGACTGTGTGCCTGTCCTAGTATGTGTGTATATATGTATGAGACATTGTCTGTGTGCCTGTCCTAGTATGTGTGTATATATGTATGAGACATTGTCTGTGTGCCTGTCCTAGTATGTGTGTATATATGTATGAGACATTGACTGTGTGCCTGTCCTAGTATGTGTGTATATATGTATGAGACATTGACTGTGTGCCTATCCTAGTATGTGTGTATATATGTATGAGACATTGTCTGTGTGCCTGTCCTAGTATGTGTGTATATATGTATGAGACATTGTCTGTGTGCCTGTCCTAGTATGTGTGTATATATGTATGAGACATTGACTGTGTGCCTATCCTAGTATGTGTGTATATATGTATGAGACATTGTCTGTGTGCCTGTCCTAGTATGTGTGTATATATGTGTGAGACATTGACTGTGTGCCTGTCCTAGTATGTGTGTATATGTGTGTGAGACATTGACTGTGTGCCTGTCCTAGTATGTGTGTGTATATGTATGAGACATTGTCTGTGTGCCTGTCCTAGTATGTGTGTATATATGTATGAGACATTGACTGTGTGCATGTCCTAGTATGTGTGTATATATGTATGAGACATTGACTGTGTGCATGTCCTAGTATGTGTGTATATATGTATGAGACATTGTCTGTGTGCCTGTCCTAGTATGTGTGTATATATGTATGAGACATTGTCTGTGTGCCTGTCCTAGTATGTGTGTATATATGTGTGAGACATTGACTGTGTGCCTGTCCTAGTATGTGTGTATATGTGTATGAGACATTGACTGTGTGCCTGTCCTAGTATGTGTGTATATATGTATAAGACATTGACTGTGTGCCTGTCCTAGTATGTGTGTATATATGTATGAGACATTGTCTGTGTGCCTGTCCTAGTATGTGTGTATATATGTAAGAGACATTGACTGTGTGCCTGTCCTAGTATGTGTGTATATATGTATGAGACATTGTCTGTGTGCCTGTCCTAATATGTGTGTATATATGTATGAGACATTGTCTGTGTGCTTGTCCTAGTATGTGTGTATATATGTATGAGACATTGTCTGTGTGCCTCTCCTAGTATGTGTGTATATATGTATGAGACATTGTCTGTGTGCCTGTCCTAGTATGTGTGTATACATGTATGAGACATTGACTGTGTGCCTGTCCTAGTATGCGACCGTGTGTATCTCCTTAAACTATGCTTGACTGAACATCTTTTCGTGCCTATATGTCATGGAAGTTTACCACACTGTTGGCACAAGTGACTCTGTCAGTACTGATAGCTGTTTACAAATAACAGAAGAGTATTATGCATCTATCACCCAACAATGTTTACAAATAACAGAAGATTATTATGCATCTATCACCCATCAATGCCCATCATATATTGCTATCTACTGATAGGCTCATGTCCTACGCGAGGTGTTCAAAGGACGATTCACACAGGAAGAAATAAACAGAGTCCTAGAAGAGTTCCATGGCGATCAAATACAAGCCCTGGACTTTCTTCTGACAGGTTTGTTCCTAATTTCCATTTGTTTTGTCCACCAACACTAAATATGTTATTGTTCGCAAAATCATTGAAAACTGAAAAGCAGAAGTTTAAACACATTTTCTTTTACTTTACTGAGTTAAAAATATTAAAAATAAAATTTTAAATTATACCTTCACCATTAGAATGTCTTCCAAGCTATGGAATTAGCTCTTTAATTATCAAGCAACTTTATCAAACAACTAAGACTTAAAGAATTTTTTTCTTAATTTTTTTTCAGAAGATCCAGAGCAAGTCAGTGGATTTCTGAAGAAGGTATTTCAGTATTATTGAATGAATCTTATTGAATGAATCTTATTGAATGAATCTTGTTGAATGAATCTTATTAAATGAATCTTATTGAATGAATCTTATTAAATGTGGAATAAGCAATTCCGACCACAAACAATAGAAGCAGAGCCAGTCTTACTTTGTTTGAGCCCTTGAAAAAGTTACTTTTGGGCAGAGATTTCCTAATGACCGTGCAAGTACATTTATCCTAAGTGAATGTACCAGTACAAGTACATGTAAACTAAGTGAATGTACCAGTACAAGTACATGTAAACTAAGTGAATGTACCAGTACAAGCAGTGGCGCAACAAGGGGGGGGGGGGGGGGCAATGGGGCATTTCCCCCCTCCCCCCCCCCCCCCCGAAATAAAAAAAAATTATAAGATTAGAAAAATTAGTCACATGTAAGTAAGTTGTATCTCATGATGTTTAATACAAGTGATTTTTTGCCCCCCCCCCTCTTTCTAAGTTTGGTCTAGTTGCGCCTCTGGGTACAAGTACTTTATTTTTTAGGAGTACTTGGACTGGTACTTGTACAAGTACGAGTCCAAGTACTCCTAAAATTAAATAGAGTATAGGTATTTCATAAAACAAGTAGCAAGTACCCCCATCTCTGATGTCTGGTGTCGTAGGGGAATGTATAATTAGGGACCCCAGATAAAAGAAAATTTGAACTCTGACACCCAGTCCAATAGTGCATAATGTTTCGTTTTAGTAACCAAGATTTCACCTCGCGATTTCCACTGGATTGACCATTAAACAGTGTCAGTACCATAGATGCCACATCGTGGATGAATTCACAAATGACTCTGTGAAGTCTTCTATCTGTCTTCTGTCTGTCTGGGGTTGAAAGTTCAACCAGTCAAGGCCAATTACTGGATGAACTTTACTGGTTTGTCTATCCTGTTTATTTATATTTCATTCCTTTGATGTGTGGTCACGGTGGGGGGGGGGCAGCCCCAGAGAGGCTGTTAAGACGGCTGTGCAAGACCATTGTACTGCAATAAGTTTACCTTTCCTTGTCTATTAAAAAAATATAAAAAACATTTCAGAATACACAATATATACAAAGTGTACAGGCCGACTCGCAAGATTTGCTGGAATTCCTCGAAAACAGTGAAATTGTTATAAACCCTTCAGAGAGACAGTTTGCTTGTATGACTTGCAACAGAAGCTGGTGGAAGAAAGTCCCTTTCAGAAAAGAAGTTTGTAAAATTCTAAGTACAGAATTTAAATTTACATTCAGTCTAATAACAATCCGAGAAGGATTACAAATAGAATGTTGCTTCCAATGTTACTATATGGCATACAAAAGCAATAATAATAAGCACATATCTTCTGTATATTCCTCATCAGTAAATATTTATGTTTGGTAGGTATAAAGATGAATAGACAGAATGATAAAAAGATTTGATATTTAGTTTAAATTAACCGGCAGTTAGATAGGTAAATTGATTGACTAATTAGTTGATTTATGGATTATTTGATAGACAGATAGACAGACAGATAGATAGATAGATAGATAGATAGATAGATAGATAGATAGATAGATAGATAGATATCCATATATGCTGGATTCGATTGATTATATGTCTTAAATAATGTTGTTAAGAGAAGTTGGGGCAGTAAATTAAAGGATTTCAAAAATATTTATTACTAAGTTTTTCACTTTTGTATATATATATATATATGTATATATATATATATATATATACATATATATGTATGTATGTATAATATTAAACATTGCTAAACTATAAAAACGAAACTGTATCGTTCAATTCTACCAACGCAGGTATCAAGGTGTAAGGTATGTCTGGTGAGGTATGATGCCATTCCCAAAGACAGAGAATGGGGAATCGGAATATTTCGATGTCCTAATGGGAACTGTGGCAAGGAGTTCAGGTAAAGAAATCTACGTCTAGCCAGTTAAAAATCTCGTCTGCTGGCCAGCAGATTTAAAATTTAAAGCAAAACTAACGTTTTAAACTTATTTGGTTCAGTCTTGAGGCTATTTGCAAAATAAAAGAGTGTTAATATAAAGATGTTGAAACAAAGGTATGCAAGGTTGTGTCTAAAAAAAACCCAAGTTAATGATATACATTTCCCCACTGTAGAACAACAAGCTCTAAATTAATGAGTTTTGAAACCAACGAGTAAAATTAACCACCTGTTAACATCTCTGCTGATAGATAGCAGAGCTGGATTTTTAAAGATTTTAAGAGACATATTAAAGTTCTAGGCAAAATTAGCTATAGAGTCAAATTTGATACAAAGTTCTATCTATAATTTTGAAACGGGACTCATTGGGGACGGGGGAAAGGGTAGTGGGAGGGTAGATTGCCCCTCATAATGCCTACAAGTTTTAGTGTGGCTCCATGTTATTGTTGTTGTTAATTTTTCTAAATTTGGCTCAAATCATATTTACATCAATATTAGAAATGTTATGTGAACAACTTTGCTAATTTTGATGCAAAGAAGACTGCACAGTTTACACGGAATTAGATGATGTTACAAATGTTCACGAAGAGACATTTGTATAGACAGGCGAACTAGGCAACAGCCCTAGGGCTCCCACAAAACAAAAAGGGCCCTTGACCATTCCTAAAGCCTAAAATTATGATATTCCTCAACATGTACTTTTGCCTTAAGTCCCTCAGTAATCTCTTGTCATAGGACACCCCCCCCCCGGCCCAGCAACCCGAGAATGCATTGTGGTTAAAGTGAAATAGCGTTAAGAGTATTTTCCCCTGAGGATCCACCCCCCTCTCTGTGTTTACCTTCTGCCTCGTTTAAGGGGGGTGAGTGCCACTGGGGATTTTAGGGGATTTTTTGATAGAGGGATTATTATTGCTTGATGGGCGTCTCTTGAAACGTTATGAGGTGTTGGTGACGCCCATGTTTGTACACAAATAAATATACACGCATTTCTTCAACAGGGGCTGGGCTATCATGGGGATGACACAGAGCAGATGTTACGGTTGTCAAACGCCAGTTCCTGTGTCAAGAATCCTCTCCCCTAAAAAGTCAGAGCGTGCATGGAAAACAAAAGACACCCACCAGTGTAACGGAATCAACTGCTACAACGGGTAACTATAACTATAACTGTAACTATAACTATAACTGTAACTATAACTATAACTGTAACTATAACTATAACTGTAACTATAACTGTAACTATAACTGTAACTATAACTGTAAATATAACTATAACTGTAAATATAACTATAACTGTAACTATAACCGCTGTGGCAAATACATTGAATGTTTTATTGTTATTGTCATTGGTTACAGCAGACAACGTTAGCATTGAATAACAGTTACTTAACGTTTGTTGTGTGTTTTCATGTTTATTGTCAGTTAATAACCTTAAACTTGGTGACAGTTTAAAAACAATACACTTGTATTACCTACCAGCAATATCATTCAAGGCAGGGTCTCTGGCCATCACATCCTTTGGCCCATTTCAATGTCCGAATAATGGGCCCATTTAGCCCCCCCCCGCCCCCACCAAAAGAATGTCATTTTGATATTGCTAGTAGGCTTACTATTCCGTAAAGGGGTGCCCTTTAAAAGTGTCTAATGTCGGCTGTGGACCGTCGACAGCATTCTTAACAGGTCAAGGCGGCCGTGGTCCATCCCATCATCCCTAGCAGTGGGCCTGGTCTTATGTTACCCTGTTGTTTGGTCCCATAATCCGTCAGGCGGAAGCTTATCTACCATCACGTGGTCTGCGGTATCCAGATTCTGGACTCCAGAACTTCACGGCATTTTCGTATTTTGAGTCAAATCTTTGTCTCACCTCTATCTAGAATACATATTATGTTTTCATTGTTTTCACTACGGGCATGAATTCAAAGAATAAATATTTCATTCTTACAGAGTCCTAACAGAGTATTAGATAAATTTTGTCAATATGTTAATGTTCATGTTGAATAAATCTAAATGGTTCTAATTTTATTTTTCATTCATTCCAGAAATAAGTTTTCAAGAGGGGTAAGTGTACAGTGTACATATATGTGTATATGGTGTAGCCATCTACAGCCTTATGTTTCTATGCCATTCCATCCATCATTACTGTAATTTCGTTTTCCATCTTCTCTAACATACAATAAACATTCACAGGCTTATAGAAGTACTTTTTGAGACTATATAGAAATTAAATTAATAATAAAACCAGTTAAAAAGTAACAAGTCATTGTTTGCCCATATTTTTATAACTGTCATGTTTTTTGCTATATTTAATGTCATAATTAGTTCTGTCACTTTACATACATACATTTAATGACATGATTGGTTCTGTCACTATGCATATATACATGTAATGACATGATTGGTTCTGTCTCTATGCATACATGCATTTAATGACATGATTGGTTCTGTCACTATGCATACATGCATTTAATGACATGATTGGTTCTGTCACTATGCATACATACATTTAATGACATGATTGGTTCTGTCACTATGCATACATACATTTAATGACATAATTGGTTCTGTCACTATGCATACATGCATTTAATGACATGATTGGCTCTGTCACTATGCATACATACATTTAATGACATGATTGGTTCTGTCACTATGCATACATACATTTAATGTCATAATTAGTTCTGTCACTATGTATACATACATTTAATAACGTAATTGGTTCTGTCACTATACATACATACATTTGGTGAATA
The DNA here is from genome assembly GCA_021962125.1 of Bulinus truncatus. Lineage (NCBI taxonomy): Eukaryota > Metazoa > Mollusca > Gastropoda > Planorbidae > Bulinus > Bulinus truncatus. The sequence goes on along the minus strand of JAGDYQ010000003.1, from coordinate 10,076,077 downwards.
ATACAAAAAAATTTCTTTATTTATCATAAAAAAATGTTTTGTTAGTTATTAACGGTGCTATTGAAAATACTTACACATGAATATATTTCTGTTTGGACCCTCAGTTGACCCACACTTTCACACCAGGTGGTAAGTACATTTATAACTGTAAATTTTGTTTAGTATTAAGTACAAATATTGATTTATTAGTCTAAAAACAATACAACAGTAATTTTACATTGCTACATGTGGACGGATAGTCGTGTGGTAATGTTACATTGCTAAATGCGGACGGATGGTCGTGTGGTAATGTTACATTGCTAAATGCGGACGGATGGTCGTGTGGTGGACGGATATTCATAGTCGTGAGGGAATGTCACATTGCTACATACGGACGGACAGTGGTGTGGTAATGTGACATTGCTGCATGCGGGCGGCGGGCGGATAGTCCTTTGGTAATGTTACATTGCTACATGTGGACGGATAGTCGTGTGGTAATATTACATGCGGACGGATAGTCGTGTGGTAATGTTACATTGCTACATACGGACGGATAGTCGTGTGGTAATGTTACATTGCTACATGCGGACGGATAGTCGTGTGGTAATGTTACATTGCTACATGCGGACGGAAAGTCGTGTGGTAATATTACATGCGGACGGATAGTCGTGATGTAATGTTACATTGCTACATGCGGACGGATAGTCGCGTGGTAATATTACATGCGGACGGATAGTCGTGTCGTAATGTTACATTGCTACATGCGGACGGATAGTCGTGTGGTAATACTACATGCAGACGGATAGTCGTGTGGTAATATTACATCGCTACATGCGGACGGATAGTCATAGTCGTGGTATAACGCTCGACTGTCGACTTGCTGGTCACTGGATCGATCTCCTATGAGGACCAATGGATTTTCAGGTCATGGTTTAAGTCCCCACTATATCTCCCGTGGCGCTTTCAAGACCGTTGCATAATCGGCCATGGTGGAGATGAAAGAGGGGCACCATAAAAACTGTCCAGTTAGTGGAATAATAGAATCTAATAGACTTCATCTCATCCTTACAGAGGCTTCACATACATTGCTTCGCTGCAATACAAAGAGCCCCTTCAGGTCGGGGTGGGTAGGGTGGTAAAAATAAAAAAAATAGCGAGGGGATAAAAACTATAAAATAAAATACACAACCAAATCATTAGTCAAAAGACTCAGTTGCTGTTTCCATGAAGTTAATAAACCAAAACTAACGAACTATTCAACCACTATTAAAAAAGACAAAAAACAACCAAAACTTGAATATCATTAATTAAATGTTTGCATTATTGACACAAATAAACGAACATAATCAGGCAAATGGAATCAAACAAATATCTCATCTATAAACACATAACCAAAATTTGTTTATCCAGTTATGTCTCATTCATCTGTTTATTAACCGAAGTATGTTATAAGTAACATCATGGTTGTAAATCATGCTAGTGCCGAAAATGGCGGTTATTGAAATGTATACTGTACTATTGTTATACAGTTGTTTATAAAGCCAAAAAAAAAACGGAAATTATAATCAATGTACACATATCAGTTAAATATTCTATTTAAGCATAAACTATTGTAAGAATATTAAAAAAAAAACCAAATACATAAATTAATGGTTTCCATTTATTATATATGAAAACTGTTCCCTCGTGCTGGCTTCACACAACATTAATTAATTAATTACTTACAAAAATTTTTTTGTTCAATAATCAATATTATGTTTTGTTTGTATTGAACTCCTAGACAACGTACCGATCTGTGCTCACCCTAAGTCTCGACACCTGATACCACCTGGTTCGACCTTCTTGATCTGGAGCCTCAGACACGCCAGCTCAGGATCAACTGTGTCCACTTTCTTAGACCAGGGAAGTCTCAGCTCATTATCAGGTGTCGTCGCCGCTTCCAGACCGACTCCCCCCACCCACAGACGGCGCCCACCATCACCACCACCACCACCACCACCGCATCATCCCGAGATGAGATGGGTCCTTTGGGAACAACAACGATAGTGTACCATAAGTCATATGATGAAAATAAGGATTGCAAGTAAAAACATTGGTGCAACATGGGTAAAATGAAGGTTATAGGAAACAACAGCATATGTGTAACATGAGTCATATGATGGTAATAGGGAACATTAAACATAATGTAAAAATGGTCATATGATGGTACCCATAAGGAACATTAAAAATAGTGTAAAATGGGTCATATGAAAAATCAAATGTCAAACATTTTAACAAACTACAGTTTGAGCATTGTTACAAGTCGTACATACTTTTGTCTTATTTTGACATTTTAATAAACTGCAGTTTCTGACATTGGCCTCCTTTTAAATATCTACATATCTTTGTTTGTTTTTTGAGTTGTTGTTTTTAATTGATTATGTCTTTTCTATTTTTAGTTGTATTTTAATAAATGTTTATTTAATGTTTAGCATTAAAGTATAATTCTTTTGGAATCTTAATGTAACTTTACAAAAATAAAAAGTTTTCTGGAGTTGAGTACTTTTTGAAAACAGGCTTTTTTTTTTAAATTGCACAGGAATATTTCTTAATTTAAAATAAAACCGATTATTTTTATATTTTCCTTTAAATAAAATAATCCAGTGTTAGATTTCCTTGATGGCCACTTTGGAATTGTTGCTTATCCGGCTCCTTGCCTATTGGTAGCAATACATACGATATTCAAGGGCAGTAACTAGGAATTATTTCGAATTACGTACCTCACTTTTATTTACCTTGTTATCAATTACTAATGTCCATGCTAAATTGATTTTATTGTATATTTTACTTTTGTTTTTTTTTTTAGTTATTTGTAATTATTTGTTTACATAAATGATAGATAACATTCTTTTCACTTGTTTTACTTGTGTCAAATAAAAAGTAAAATAAAATTTTATATCACAGACCATTTGTCACGCGTAATTATTTTTGTATAAAAAGGTGTTAATTTGGCGCAACCTAGGTTGTATATCCATTCTCAGTGAACGACTGACTGTGGGGGAAGGGGTCACACTAATCTCAGCATAGAGTCTCATCTAGCCACCATTGTATATTATGCCCTATCCTTTATATCGAACCCCCCCCCCCCCAACTCCTGAGGCACAGGGATCTTGTGTCACCTGGTGCCCAAATCACCACTTCTAAAGACCACCTCTGTGTACCTTCATTCGACGGCCGGCCCAGCACGCTGTTAGACCGGTGTCCGTGTTGAACTATGGTGGTATCTCCTGCCATAATACTTAACATGTTGATATCAGTGTTTGTGCTACTACACACATAAACTGTGTCAGATCAATAAACACCTAGAATCTCATGTCCTTTGGTTAATGGCCAGCTAGGAAACATTCGGCACTGCTGATTCAAACAATCTAGGCCTGGCTATATGTACATTGGCCTACACTGTATTATGTACGGGTGTCAGTACGTTGTGCGTACACGTGTGTGTGCATGCATTTGAAATCGATCAATACAATGTGTACAACGTCATTTACTGAATTCAATGCCATCGACTGTTTTAGTTTTTATAATTATCTCTATAACCTCGTATGATTTTTTGGGGGGGTGGGGGGGGGGGAAAAGTGCTGTTTTTAGTCGAAGGTAAATTTAATGGACAAATACTGTTTCATTACAACGTTTTTCTTAACTTCACTTCTTGTCTGTCAGCGGAATTTTGCAATCCAATTTTAGACCACTTTCCGATAAGCTATAGCTCTGATACTTTCAATAAAACTCAGAACCCGATGACAATGCAATATTCTTACTATTTCATTATGATTTGATGAGTTCCTTAATAAATAAAATTAAATATGTATGGCGAATAGGTCACAGCCTTGTCTAAATCAAGGGAAATTACTGATGCTAAATATAGTACACAGTAACGAAATTTGGCACCAATTTTAGACCACTTTAAGATAAGCTATAGCTCTGATACTTTCAATATAGCTCAAAACCCGATGACAATGCAATATTCTTACTATTTCATTATGATTTGATGAGCTTCTTAAGTATTTTTCGATAAACATGATACTCGAAAAAGTTTCACTATTTCTTTGATTTATAAGAGCTTTTGATTTTTATAAAAACGAAAAACGTTTGCTGCATGTTATACAACACTAGAATTAAATTTACATACTCATATGCATTTTGTTATCTAGACTAAGTTCTAATAAATGAGCTGCAAAATCGTGATATTTCGAAAACCTTCTGTAATAATTCTTTTGGGATATAATTGTTAACATTTGATGATTCTAATACTGTAATATAAACATTCACATAATATAAGATTCATGCGCCCAACGTTTTTCGCTTTTATAAAAATCAGAAGCTCTTATAAAGTCTATTACTATTACCATGTTCCCAATTTATTCAGAAATTATTTTCTCCTTTTTAGTAAGCAAGAAAAACGTCGTTTTTTATAAAATATTTTTTATAATGTAATTTTTATTATGTTTTAAACACAGTACATGATTATGCAGGTCAAAGGATGAAAATCTAAAATTGATACTGTATCACATGAGATCAGCCCGGTTGAAAAAAACCGTCAATCATTGATTGCATGAAGACGTAGTTGAAGTAAACAGAACACAGAATAGACCAACTTAAACCGTTGACTTGGAATTTCGCAATTCTCTAATATGGAAGACAGGGATTTTCAATACAAAGTAAGAATTCTGTTTTAAAGATTTTTGTTCCAAGTTGTCGTTTGATTTAGGCTAATAAATTGGAATCTATACATGTTGTTTTGAAACTGAAATCTCAGGAGATATGGTTGTAGATAGCCTTAATGTAAACAGCTGATATTACGAGTATGTGTGGAGATTATGGTTGTAAACAATTGGTTTGTGAACATCAGATTTTTAGTGTACATGTGGGGATTATGGTTGTAAACAGCTGATTTTAAGTGTACGTTGAGAAATTATGGTAATATACAGTCGTAAACAGCTGATATTAATGGTATGTGTGTACATTGTGGTGGTACACAATCGCTATGTAAACAGCTGATATTAATGGTACGTGTATATATTATGGTTGTATACAGTCGCTATGTAAACAGCTGTTTTGATACGTACCAGTGTAAAGACTTGAAACACACTAACAGAATATATTTGTGTATGTGTATATGTGACATTGCCTGTGTGCCTGTCCTAGTATGCGACCGTGTGTATGTCCTTAACTACGCTTGACTGAATGTCTATGTGTGTCTGTTTCTTTCTATATGTTCGTAATTCTGGTTTGTGTTTCTCTTTGTATGACTATTGGAGAGTACTGTTTCTATCTTGCCGAGGCATGTGATAAATAAACATCTTTAAATGTGTATGCTATCATTTTTGCTATGAAATCTACTCTAATGTATTAATAAACAAAACGATTTTCGTGCCTTTATGCCATTGTCTTAACTAATGGAAGTTTACACACTGTTGGCACAAGTGACTCTGTCAGTACTGATAGCTGTTTACAAATAATAGAAGATTATTATGCATCTACCACCCATCAATGTTTACAAATAACAGAAGATTATTATGCATATATGACCCATCAATGCCATCATATGTTGCTATCTACTGATAGGCTCATGGCCTGCGCGAGCTATTCAAAGGAAGATTCACACAGGAAGAAATAAACAGAGTCCTAGGAGAGTTCGATGGCGATCAGATGCAAGCCCTGGACTTTCTTCTGACAGGTTTGTTCCAAATTTGTCCACCAACACTAAATATGTTATTGTTCGCAAAATCATTGAAAACTGTACGTTCTATAAGCAGACGTTTAAACACATTTTTTTTTCTTTACATAGTTAAAAATATTAAAAATAAAATTTTAAATTATACCTTCACAATTAGAATGTCTTCCAAGCTAAGGAATTAGCTCTTTAATTATTAAGCAACTTAATCAAACAATAAAGATTGGAAGAATTTTTTTTTCTTAATTTTTTCAGAAGATCCAGAGCAAGTCAGTGGATTTTTGAAGAAGGTATTTCAATATTATTGAATGATTCTTATTAAGTGTGGAATAAGCAATTCCGACCATAAACAATAGAAAAAGAGCCAGTCTTACTTTATTTGAGCCCTTGAGAAAGTTACTTTTGGGCAGAGATGTTCCTAATGGCCATGCAAGTACTTGTATCCTAAGTGAATGTACCAGTACAAGTACATGGTTTTTAAATTGCAAGTAAGACTTTAAGTACCAATGTACCCTAGACGCAAATACGAGTACAAGGGCCCAAGGTGCAAGTTAGAGTCCAAGTACTCGTAACATTTACTCGAGTATGGGTATTTCATAAAACAAGTAGCAAGTGCCCCATCTCTGATGTTTGGTGTCGTAAGCGAAAGTATAATTAGGGACCTCAGATAAAAGAAAATTTGAACTCTGACACCCAGCCCAATAGTGCATAATGTTTCCTTTTAGTAACCTAGATTCCAACTGGATTGACCATTGAACAGTGTTAGTACCATAGATGCCACATCGTGGATGCATTCAATAATGACTCTGTGAAGTCTTCTATCAGTTTTTTTTTTCACCAGTCTTCTATCAGTCTTCAATCTGTCTTCTATCTGTCTCAGGTTGAAAGTTCAACCAATCAAGGCCAAATACTGGTTGGACTTTACTGGTTGGTCCATCCTGTTTAATTATTTATATTTCATTCCTTTGATGTGTTATCACAGGGGGAGGCTGTGCAAGACTATTGGACTGCTACACATTTTCTACTGATGAAATAAATGTTACTTTATAAGTTCACGTTTCCTTGTCTATATTTCAGAATACACAATATATACAAAGTGTACAGGCCGACTCGCAAGATTTGCTGGAATTCCTCGAAAACAGTGAAATTGTTATAAACCCTTCAGAGAGATTATTTGCTTGTATGACTTGCAACAGAAGCTGGTGGAAGAAAGTCCCTTTCAGAAAAGAAGTTTGTAAAATTCTAAGTAAAGAATTTAAATTTACATTAAATCTAATAACAATCGGAGAAAGATTACAAATACAAGGTTGCTTTGAATGCAGTTATATAACATACACAAGCAATAATAATAAGCGCATATCTTCTGTATATCCCTCATCAGTAAATATTTATGTTTGATAAATATAAAGATGAATAGACAGAGTGATAAAAAGATTTGATGTCTAGTTAAATTAACCGGCATGTAGATAGATTAGATATGTAGATTGATTGACTAATCGGCTGAGTTATGGATTATTTGATAGACAAACAGAAAGACAGACATATAGATAGACTGATAGATAGATAGATAGATAGACAAACCGAATGAGATATAGACAGATGGACAGACAGATATGCTAGATTCGATTGATTCTATCAGAGATAATGTTGTTAAGAGGAGATAGGGCAGTAAATTAAATTATTTCATATTGATTACTATGGTTTTCACTTTTGTATAAATATATATTTATCTAATAAAATAATAACGATTTGGGTTCTGCGTTAAATCGAAAGTAAAGAATTAATACAACAGTATTCCAGTTTAAAATACAATCATGAATAAATCGGATCTGTCCGAAACCAAAAATAACCTAGCCTACGATCAAACCTAAAGGGATGTAACTCTATGTAAAGGTTTTGCAGGGTACAGCTAGTATATAATATTAAACATTGCTAAACTATAAAAACGAAACTGTATCGTTCAATTCTACCAACGCAGGTATCAAGGTGTAAGGTGTGTCTGGTGAGGTATGATGCCATTCCCAAAGACAGAGAATGGGGAATCGGAATATTTCAATGTACTAATGGGAACTGTGGCAAGGAGTTCAGGTAAAATAATCTAAGTCTAGCCAGATAAAAATCTCGTCTGATGGCCAGCATATTTAAAATTTAAAGTAAAACTAAAGTTTTAAACTTATTTGGTTCAGTCTTTAGCCTATTTTAAAAATAAAGGCTTGTGAATATATAACATGTTGAAACAAAGGAATGTATGCAAGGATATTGAGTTGAGTTAAAAAATGTCCAATTTAATGATATACTTTTCCCAGTATAGAATAACAAGCTAGAAAAATGAATGAGTTTTGAAACCAAAGTGCAAATTAACCACCAATTAACATTTCTGCTGATATGGGCAAAACTTCCTTTTATTTAACGAGGCGAGGCTTGATTTTAAAGACTTTATGAGACTTATTGAAGTTCTATGCAAAAGTTCCCAGAAAGGCAAATTTGATATAGAGTTCTATCTATAAGGGGTTAGGGGTCTCATTTGGAACGGGGAAAAGGAAGAAGGGGTAGATAAATGCGAACAACTTTGAGTGTGGATCCATGTTATTGTTGTTCTTAATTTTTCTACAATTTGTTCAAAATCATGTGGACGTCAATTCTAGAGATGTTATGTTAACAAATATTCTAATTATGATGCACAGTTTACATCGACTCAGATAATGTTACAAATATTTACCAAGAGACATTTTTTTATGGACAGGCGAACTGAGCCACAGGGCCCTTTCTCATTCCCAAATGATGTACTTCGACCTGTACTTTTACCTAGGGTCCCCAACAACCCACTAATTCATTGTGGTTTAAGTGAAATGACGTTGAGAGTTTTTTCCCCTGAGGATAATTCTCTCTCTCTCTCTCTCTCTCTATATATATATATATATATATATATATTATATATATATATATATATATATATATATACATATATATATCACTATCTACATATTGCCTCGTTTTAGGATGCTTGAGGGCCACTGTGATTTCAGGGGTTTCTGACAGAAGAATTATTTTTGAATGAGCGCTTGATAGAAACATTTTGCGGTGTTGGTGACGCCTATGTTTATGTACAAATAAATACACATTTCTTCAACAGTGGCTGGGCTATTATGGGAATGACACAGAGCAGATGTTACGGTTGTCAAACGCCAGTGCATGTGTCAGGAATCATCCCCCATAAAAAATCAAAACGTACATGGACATCAAGATACACCCACCAATGTAACGGAATCAACTGCTACAACAGGTAATTATAACTGGTGTGACAAATACATTCATTGTGTATTGTTATTGACATTGGTTATAGCAGGCAACATAAGCATTGAATAAAAGTCACTTATCGTTTGTTGTGTGTTTTCATGTTTATCATTAATACATGTACATGTAATGTTGAACAAGTGATTGTTTAGATAAAAAATGGTTGTATTACCTATCAGCAATGTCATTCAGGGGCAGACCTGTGGCCATCACATCTTTTGGTCCATTACATTGATTACAATATCTGGGAAACTAGACCATTACATTAATTACAATATCTGGGAAACTAGACCATTACATTGATTACAATATCTGGGAAAATAGGCCACTACATTGATTACAATATCTGGGAAACTAGGCCACTACATTGATTACAAAATCTGGGAAACTAGACCACTACATTGATTACAATATCTGGGAAACTAGACCACTACATTGATTACAATATCTGGGAAACTAGGCCACTACATTGATTACAAAATCTGGGAAACTAGGCCACTACATTGATTACAAAATCTGGGAAACTAGACCACTACATTGATTACAATATCTGGGAAACTAGACCATTACATTGATTACAATATCTGGGAAACTAGGCCACTACATTGCTTACAATATCTGGGAAACTAGACCATTGCATTGATTACAATATCTGGGAAACTAGACCATTTTGGCATCCTCTCTCCGCCCCCAAGCGAATGTCATTTAAATATTGCTTGAAGGCCTACTGTTCCGTAAAGAAAAGTGCCCCTAAAAAATGTTCAAGCGCGCGGGCAAGCTCTCTCTCTCTCTCTCTCTCTCTCTCTCTCTTACAATCTCATTCTCTCTCTCACTATCTCTTTCTCCTGGATCTGTATCTCACTATCTTTCTCCCTGAGCTCTCTCTCTCTCTCTCTCTCTCACTATCTCTCTCTCTCTCTTTCTGAACTCTCTCTCTCTCACTCGCTTACTATCTCTCTCTCACTAGATCTCTCTCTCTCTCTCTCTCTATCTCTCTCTCTCTGAAATCTTTCCCTCATAATATCTCTCTCTCACTAGATCTCTCTCTCTCTCTCTCTTTCTCTCTCTCTGAACTCTTGGTGATAACTGCGGGCTTAGACTTAGACTCGTTGTGTTCCTATAACGTCTTGGATCTGGTATAAAGGTCAATTGCAAGCAAGCTACATGGCTGGTCCACCCCTTGAGGTCCACCAACTCGGGGTACTACGGTTCCTTCAACATCTGTGCAGTGTCGGAAAAGGGAATCAATATTTGGCCTCAACCTATCAAAGTACGCAACTAAATGACAATACCCATTACGAATGTGGGCGATTAATGCCTGCTAGATCTTCCTGAGCCCCCACTTCGGGTCAGGTTTTGGGCGGTTGCTCCATCAAACTGCGGACATTTCTGCCCGTCATCCCGTTGACTCTATTCGAGTACCACGGAGTTATCTCAAAGATCCAGGCGCGCTATCTACGGCCATCTAAACAGGTCAAGGCGGCTGTGGTTCATCCCATCATCCATTGCAGTGGGCCTGTGTTGTGCATTGGTTGGGATATTGGGTGGGGGACTGTCGGGTGCTAGCGATGAGAGCTGTGTTGGGTCAGTTGACGGGTTAAAGGGCATGGCGTGCAAATCGTAAAAGGAGTTCACGGTAGGAGACCGGAACTAGTGCACACGGACTAGCCAGTAGTTAAGAGGTAACAGCCCGTGGTGGTCAGTCGTTGAAGTGGCACAGCTAGAGGTAGACGTTTTGTAGAAGGCAGGCTGTGGATGTATTCATGGGACTATTGTATTCTTGTAATGATGTTATTTTCATATATATAGTTGGATTAAATTTACTTATTACTTTTTCCACTTTGAGGAATACTGTGTTTGTTTTCCTGATTGACTATTTCAGTATTGTGCTACTGTGTGTGTTAGCAGGTGTGTTATTCTAATGTGTCAGAGTACTGACCCATTTGATTAGTGACGACGTCAAGTCAACGCCCCGAAAGATCCTTGTACATAACACCTGGTCTGATGTTACCCTGTTCTTTGATCCCATAATCCGTCAGGCGGAAGCTTATCTACCATCACGTGATCTGAGGTATCCAGATTCTGGATTCCAGAACTTCACTGCATTGCTATTATTTTAGTAAAATCTTTGTCCAACCTCTTTCTATACCAGAGGGAGGTCAGCATGCGAACGACGTGAGCCACATACCGGACTTATAAATAGTAACAAAATACTTCAAAAAGCCGCTGACCAAATGGGCTCACTTAGAACCGCTCAAAAAACTCACCGAAGAGCCGCAATCGACCGCCGTTGGTCTAGGCTCACGGTTGACTCCAATTACATTTAGATTTCTTGATTTCTAAAAGTTAACGGCGTCTGTTATGTTGGCAATGGAAACTTACAAATTGTTCCAATAGTGTAATACTGTAACCGAACTTGGTTGTCATCATAGAATACATATTATATTTTCTATTGTGTTCACTATGCTCATGATATCAAGGAATTACAGAGTCCTAGCAAAGTATTTGATACAACTTGCCTTTACGTTAATGTTCATGTTGAGTTAATCTTAATGGTTCTAATCTTATTTTTCATTCATTCCAGAAATAAGTTTGCAAGAGGGGTAAGTGTACAGTGTACATATATATGGTGTCGCCATCTACAGCCTTATGTTTGTATGCCATTCCATCCATCATTACTATAATTACGTTTTCCATCGTCTCTAACATTCAATAAACATTCACAGGCTTATAATAGCTTTTATTACTTTAATTTTTTTTCACATATGTCATGTTTATTGCTATATTTAATGACATTATTGGTTCTGTCACTATGTATACATAAACCTCCCAGCCGAATTTTTTTTTTAAGTTTCGGCTGGCTGACAAAATTTTTCGGCTGATAACCGGCATCGCAGAATTTAACCATAAATTGGGTAAATTGACATTTGCGGCTGATTTTCGTCTGATTTTGGCGGATTACGAAATATTTGGCAAAAATTCGGCTGACACCTAGACAATATTGAATTGATAAAACTTCAGCAATAAAACAATTTTACAATACTTGGGGAAAAGTTTTATTATTTAAAATAACAGAAATAAACAGTTGTGTATGCTGTCCTACTAATACAGTACATGAATACATTCCAGACATTCAGTTTCTGTCTCTCAATACCTTAATAAGCACTTAAAATATCAGTTTATAATTGTCATGAATAAAACAAACGCGATGAAGTTTATCAGCTGTTAGACTTGATCGTTTGCTGTTCATTATCAAACCAGTAACCGAAAACATGCACTCCACTGGTACATATGATGCTGATGATAGGTGAAGACGAACCAGATGAGTAAGTTGTGGATACGAGGATGATGCAACACTGCTACCCCAGAAACCAAGGACATCATGAAACTGAACAACAGGCGCCGTCAAATAGTTTGCAATTTCAACTGCCATCTGAAATAAATGTTCAAAAATCAAAACACAACAGTACTAACTGCTAGTTTATAAAACATTTCATTATAGTGCACAGTATATGTATTTTAAATTATTTTACTTCAAACTGACTGGTCTAATGAGAGCGAAATAAAACGAAAACTGTTTCATTGCCATAAATTAACACGGAATACCTTATTAGTACAATCGTCTGGTGACTGCTCAGTTCTCAGCTCATTCATCAGCTCCATTCGCAATCGCATACATCGGGTTTCTTCAGAGACATGTTCACTGACTAGCTGCGAATGCAATACATCAGCTTTAGTCATGATGAATCCACGGGCCATTGCTGACTGTATTGCGTTCTCCAGAATTGTGGTTGCTTCTGACCGTGGAATCAATGATTTGAAATTAGGATCATGGAGATGATGCAGATTAATGTGATCATTTACAGGAAATCGATGGTCAAGCTGGTTGAGCGCTGACAGCTTGATCATTCGTATTTTGTCATCATCATCATCTTTTCAAGTAAAATATAGACTGAATCATCATCAATGTTGATCGTTTGTTGGACATGATGCCTTCACTGACTTATCATTGTGTCTATGACTGTCATTGATGGCGTTAGTGCTGCTCACAGAGGCATCCATTATTGATGCACTGAGCTGATCTTCTACAAAAAGCAATTCACACACTGAAGACATGTCTTCTTTCAGGGTCTTTATCATTTCTTTATCCTCTGTGAATGCTGAATTATCTTCTATAATTGCGGTCTTGAAATTCTTCATTTTTATTGATGCTCTCGGTAGTATTAAGGTGCAATATGTGTGCTGTAAAGTGCTGATAAGAGTCAACCTTCAAAAGCTTTGAAGTCTTTATCATAATTGCAGCACTGTCATGGTATAGTTATGAGTACTACGCACACAGGTGTGTGTGTATCTTTGGAGCTTGGCCAACCAGGTCAACATGTGGTCACGGGGTCAAGATTCGAGATATTTATAGAAAATAAATATGTTGTTTATTTGTAAATTGTATTGTCTAAATGAGTGAGAGACAGAGTGATGTGGAATCTTCGATTTGGATGGAAGGAAATTATATAAAGACGATGTTCAGTTGAGAAAGAGGAGAATTGAGTCAATCGAGTCAGTGAAGTCATTTGAGTTCAGAAGTTGAGAGAGTATTTGAGTACATATCAGAAGTTTTAGTTGATCAGTTAAGTTCATTGTTAATAAGTATTATTCATTGGATTTGTTCTGTTTATATGTTATTGTGTCGTCAATAAATCACATGAACCATGGACATGAATTGAGTTCTCATTGTAAATCAGTTCATACAATAACGTCATTTACAAGCACCATCATGGCAGCTAGTATTTTGTGATCAACAGAAAAACTTTTCAAGACAGAGCTGATATGGTCAGCAAGGTCATGTGCAATAAGATTAAGTAATGCGACAGTTAATATAACGGCGAACGAAATACGGCGGCTAATGAGGCGCGCCGCATATTTTTCGGCGGACTTACTGCGGACGAAAATTGAGCGGCATTGCCGGCGCGCAGCGTACTGTCATGTTTATTGCTATATTTAATGACATAATTGGTTCTGTCACTATGTATACAGGTAACTGATACAAACAATTTATCTTTTTTTTATCATAAAAAATGTTTTGTTAGTTACTAACGGTGCTATTAAAAATACTAACATATGAACTTATTTCTTTTTGGACCCTCAGGTGACCCACACCTTTATACCAGGTGGTAAGTACATTTAGTACTGTAACTTTTGTTTAGTATTAAGTACAAATCTATATATATATAATTATCTTCTTCGCCCAACCTTGCTAGGTAACGGCGGCCTGCGAGAATTCCCAAATACGTCACAGAAAGCAAGACGCTTTCAAATATATATAGATTTGTCGCGTTTGTAGAATTCCCGAATACGTCACAGAAAGCAAGACGCGTTTAACAACGTTTGACAACTCGCGTTGTTTTCTGATTTCTTTTATAAAACCAGATTATTTTAATTTCTCATTTATCCCCAGTCGCGGTAAATTCTGTAGCCGTTTAACCGCGGAAAATGAGGGAATTCTGTACATAGAATCTGTCAACTGATTATTGTAAAAAAATAAAAAATAAAAACACTTTTAATAATACAATTATGTGTGAAGAATAAAGTAATATTGAACTATTTTCCACTTTTAGAATTCAAAAAAAATGGTGTATAAATATAGATAACATGATAAAATACAGATCTTAAAAAAAGACATTAAAATATATCTAACCAATAAAGAGAAAATTAAGTCTGGCAGCTCAACAACAATCATGGCATCCAAAGAATTAACTAAAAATCTGTAAACAATAAAATTAAAAAAAAAACAAGTTGCTTGAAGGTACCAGATAGTGACCATAAAGTCTGCAAATGATAGGTCAAAGTTCAACTTTGCATAGCATGTATTTTCTCCGAATATGTCAGCCTGTTATTTTGTTTGATTGCTTATTTAAACAAATAGTTACAGTAATTATATTGATTGATAAGGCGGCGTATGCTACGCCGCGGGACGATTAGTATTGATTTATTAGTCTAAACAAGCAATTTAAGCCTGTACCGTTTCGGACACAGGACGTTTTAGAGCATTTTTGACGTATGGGGGTTTGAAAAATAGAGAGGGAAGTAAGTCATTTTTAAATGAGTTACGCCCCTTTGTACGCCCCTTTGTTAATATAGCTTATATTGTAAAAAAAACGGTATCCTTCGAAGCCCTAGTATTCGCCCCTCAGAGGTCAGATCGCGAAATGGACTTTTGATGTACACATGGCAGACCAAGACCTACACAATGATATATACATCATGGGTCTAGGACTTATGGTTGTTGAGATCTAGGGTGATTACGGACAGACAGACAGACAGACAGACAGACAAAACGGGCACGATAGAGCATTTTTTTTCGAAAATGCTCTAAAAATGGGCGGGCCATTCTACAACAGTTACATTGCTACATGCGGATGGTTAGTCGCGTGGTAAAACGCTCGACTGTCGACCTGCTGGTCATTGGATCAATTTCCTATGAGGACCAATGGATTTGCAGGTCAAAATCAATATCAATACTTTTGAGAACAAAAAAATATTTTTATTTAAAATATAAAGAGTGCACGTTTTTCAAGCTTTTATCTAAATGACAGATCGATCAAAAAAGAACTAAAGTTTTCTGTCGTTCAAACATTGAACAAATAGTTGATAGAAAGAAAATAAATATTAAGATACAAAGTAATTTTTTTGTTAGAGTTTGTTACAATACATTCTTAAAATAGCGATAGAAAAGTATTGGTTTCGAGTATCGAACATTTTTCGTTTAAAATTTTTCGGCGATACACAAATCAATACTTGATACAACAAGGATCGGCAATACAGCAACCACTACTAAAAAGAATCGCCGATACTGTATTAGCCGATACCGATACTTGGATACTAACAACCCTGCATAACGGAAATTATTATCGATGTACATATCAGTTAAATATTTTATTTGAGCAAAAACTATTGTAAAAATATAAAAAACAAACACAAAAATTAATTGTTTTGATTCATTATATAAAAACTGTTCCCTTATGCTGGCTTCACACAACATTAATTAATTACTTACAAAACTTTTTTTTTTCAATAATCAATATTATGTTTTGTTTGTATTGAACTCCTAGACAACGTACCGATCTGTGCTCACCCTAAGTCTCGACACCTGATACCACCTGGTTCGACCTTCTTGATCTGGAGCCTCAGACACGCCAGCTCAGGTTCAACTGTGTCCACTTTCTTAGACCAGGGAAGTCTCAGCTCATTATCAGGTGTCGTCGCCGCTTCCAGACCGACTCCCCCCACCCACAGACGGCGCCCACCATCACCACCACCACCACCACCGCAGCATCATCCCGAAATGAGATGGGTCCTTTGGGAACAACAACGTTAGTGTACCTTAAGTCATATGATGAAAATAGGGAAAGATAACATTGGTGCAACATGGGTAAAATGAAGGCTATAGGTAACAACAACATAAGTGTAATATGGGTCATATGATGGTAATAGGGAACATGAAACATAATGTAAAAATGGTCATATGATGGTACCTATATGGAACATTAAAAATAGTGTAAAATGGGTCATATGAAAAATCAAAAGTCAAACATTTCAACAAACTACAGTTTGAGCATTGTGACAAGTCATACTTATTTTGGTCTTATTTTGACATTTTAACAAATAACTGTGACATTGGCCTTCTTTTAAATATCTACATATCTTCGTTTGTTGTTTTTTAGCTGTTATTTTTTAATTGATTATGTCTTTTCTATTTTTAGTTGTATTATAATAAATGTTTATTTAATGGTTAGATTAAAGTTTAATTTTATTGGAATCTAAATGTAACTTTACAAAAATAAAAAGTTTTCTGGAGTTGAGTACTTTTTGAAAACAGGCTTTTTTTTAATTGCACAGGAACATTTCTTAATTTAAAATAAAACCGATTATTTTTATATTTTCCTTTAAATAAAATAATCCAGTGTTAGATTTCCTTGATGGCCACTTTGGAACTGTTGCTTATCTGGCTCCTTGCCGGCGACATTTAGGCCTTTTGGTTGCAATACATACGATATTCAAGGGTAGTAACTAGGAATTATTTCGAATTTGGCACCTCGCTTTTATTTACCTAGTTATCGATGACTAATGTCCATGTTAAATTGATTTTATTGTATATTTTACTTTTGTTTTTTTTTTAATTTATTTGTAATTATTTGTTTACCTAAATGATAGATAATAATCATTTCTCTTGTTTTAATTGTGATAAATAAAAAAATTAGTAAAATAAAATTTTATATTACAGAACAATTGTCATGTGTAATTATTTTTGTTTAAAATTATGTTAATTTTGCTCAATCCAAATAGTATGTCCAATGTACATTTGCTCAGTGAACGACTGACTGTCGTTTTCAGAAATGCGTTTTTCTTAAATGCAAGTAACATTACGGCAACATTCAGGCGATGCAAGGTGACATGGGTTCGATCATGTGTTAAGGCATAATAGCCTGCCAAAAACTTTCGCAGAGGGCTACATAAAATAATGTACAGGCCCTACGGAAGACGGATGTTCGTGCGATAACGCACACGACTGTCGACCTGAAGGTACCTGGTTCGATATCCGGTGAGGACCAATGAAACTTTTCAGGTCTTGGCTCAAGTTTCCGATATAAGCTCCCGTGGTGCCTCCATGGCCATTGCACTGTCAGCTATGGTGGGGATGAATGAAGGACACCATAAAAACCGTCCCATTATAGGTTCTATGAGGAGATTTCATCTCATCCTTATAGGGACTTCACACACACAAATAAATGAACTAAACACAGCCGCGCAGGATAGGCAACTGTTGATGTGTGAGTTTGTTTCCCCAACGACCACTTCGGTTAAGAGTATGAAGTAGAAGAAAATGAAAACATTTTTTATTGTGAAAATTTTATGTAAATATGTGTTCGTCAATAATGCACATTTTACCTTTGTGTATACAAGTGTGTCCGTGTTGTGTGCCGCGACGTCAAAATAGGGTCAACGAGGAATGGGGCGTTGGGAGTTCAGTGCCCCCCCCCTTTCAACTACATGAGACATTTTTTACGACCCCTATTTCGAAAAAAATTTTCTGGAGGACCAAATTGTTATCAACGCCACTGATAGTTTGACTTTAGCTATTAATATTTACAGTAAGAGTTATTTAGGCACTGTGATGCCTAAAAAGTATTTAGGCAGTCTTTCTTAGCAGCGCGCATAACTCCGTTAGCAGTAGAGCCTGCCATAATATGAGACAAATGCGACGTAGTTGACTTCAGAACAGAACTAGTAATTTGCCTTTTGAGTAACAAGAGCGATGAGAAGAATTTACTCTTAATATAAAAACAGATCTAATTTATAACTGGATAGCTAATATTCCACATGCATCGTTGTTAATATACTATTATTAAAATTAACAGTCGCTTATCAGCTAGAATATTAGAATGCATTCCTGCAAGATGACACCCACGTAATTGTGTATCTGACAGGCTTATTGTCGACGTTGCATACAAGTATATATATAAACAAATTCTGGCGTTTCACACAAGAAGATGTAAGCAAAGTCCGACAAGAGATCGACAAGACAAGCTTTACACTTCCTATTTTTTTTTTTGACATGCGTTGAGTCACACAAATGATAATTTAAAAAGTAAATTTATAAAATCCAGTAACAAATAAAATAAAAAGACTAATTTATTTTAAAAGTTGTTACCTAAGTCATTCATTTAGCTTCCGCATTTTTTTTACATGGGCAAAATAACTAGGCACCATCAAGCTACTGAATGAATCGGCTAAAAAAAAAACAGTACGAATCATTCTAAAAAAAAACAGTTTTCAACTGAATTCTTTCAAAATTTTTGTTCAAACACTATGTTTTTTTTTTTGGTGGGGGGGGGGGGGATTTTTATGTTTATCATTTGTGTATGGTTTTCTTTTTTTTCGCAAAGTTTGTTCAAAAACATTTGTTTTATTTAAATGTTGACATGTTTGTGTGTGGGTCTCCAGACCATGTACCTGTCTGAACCCACCCATAGTCTAGACACCTGTTGCAACCTGGTTTAGTTCCTACCATAGACAGAGGCGGCCATAGACAGAGGCGGCCATAGGATTACGCGTGGACTAGTTCGAAAGTCGATATTTTTATTTATGTATGTTTGCCACCCCAACCATTATGTATCAAATTCCATGTATGAAAAGTAAGTTTATTCATGTTGATTTTAAATATTACTATGACAGTCTGGATAGAGAGGTTGATAGCAAACTCGACTCACAAGCAAATGTTTAATCCCTGGGTAACGCCAAAAATATTCACCACTGAGTTGGAAAGGAGATAGGCGCCACTGTTGATATGTCATTCACATCTGTTGATATGTCATTCACATCTGTTGATATGTCATTCACATCTGTTGATAAGTCATTCACATCTGTTGATATGCCATTCACATCTGTTGATATGTCATTCACATCTGTTGATAAGCTATTCACATCTGTTGATATGTCATTCACATCTGTTGATATGTCATTCACATCTGTTGATATGTCATTCGTTTCCCCAAACAATCACATTGGTTAAGGGAATAAAAAGAACATAAAAAGACAGTCTGAGTTTGATATCAAAATAAAATGACGATAAGTAACAACTTCATTAATTACTTCTCGTTGTCTCAATTTAGAATTTATTACTTCCTCGTACTCCAGCAATGGAGTGTGTTTAGAGGGGAGATTTGGGATGGGGTAATATAGTTTTAACAGTAGTTCATAAACTTTTGCGATTCTTGAACAACTTAGAAACGAGTTCATTTTTTTATGCCTTTATATAAATAAATAAGGAAAAAAGGGTAAATGAAACAGAAGCTAAAATCAATGATATATGATATATAGACCCTCTTCATCAAGGCACATTTTGGCAACTCACTTTGAGAACCACTGGGTTATAAAATGATGTGGGAAATTAGGAAAAGAGAGGGGGGGGTGTCATGTGGCAGTACATTTGTCGGGCCACGGTTCGAGGAATTGTTATTACAGGTACTTTGTGCAGGTGGGTGAAGTGCGAATACCTCATTTCTCAACCGGATCGATAATGGCATGTGTAAATAAAAACATGTTGTGTGTTGCGGACATGTAGGTCATGTGTAAAACAACATTTTGCATATTGTGTAGGATTCTCATACACACGCGTGGTTTACTGAGCTACCAGCAATTAGATAGTACCTGTGGTAAGTACTGATAGAACTGTCCAGTGTATCAGAAGTAAAGTACTAATAGAACTGTGTACCGGTTGTCAATACTAATATAACTGTTTGTTACAGCCACAGATCAGCTCGTTACTATATAACAACAACAACATTATTACTACAGCGACTATCGGGGACTTGGGCAAGCCCTGTCATGTCCCGAGGATGGGTGAATGAAGTCTCGAGACGGGAGATTTTTGTGTCACTTAGCTGTAAAAAAAAAAACAGACTCACGGCCACATCGACTGACGCGGCCGCAGCATTACGCGGGGCCTAGTTCGATTGTCGAATTAATTTCTATTTCATACAGCTAGGAGAGAAAAAATCGCCAATCACGGGGCCCTTCTTAGGTGCTGGGCCTGTGACCTCAAACTTATCCCCACGTGTAAAGTCGCATCTGTTCTGACGACCTATTTACATAATTTGTCTCTTTATTTTTTTTTTGTTTCAGTTTTTATGTTTAAAACCTAAATAAAAGGTTCATAAAAAAATAGAATAATAATGAATTGAGTTAAGGCCGCAAGAAGTTGGAACAACTCATTGTGTGTGAGTCCCCCAACCCCAACCCCCCTGTAAGGATGAGATGAAATCTCTTAGATCCTATAAGTCAGTGGTCCCCAACTTTTTTTTTAACCCACAGGCGTTTGATAATTTTACCGCGGCCCACTGAAAAAGGGGGGGGGGCGTTGATTATTTCTCGTCCACGGAAAGTCGCACAGTCCCGAGATAAATAAATAAAATAATTTAATGTTACTTGGGTGGTCCAGTAACATTCATTCCACGGACTGGTACCGGTCCGCGGCCCGGGGGTCGGGGACCACTGCTATAAGTCACTAATGGGGCGGTTTTCCTGATGCTCTTCTTTCATCCCCACCATAGCCGATAGTGCAATGGCATTTGAGGTACCACGGGAGATATAGCGGGAACTTAATCCATGGCCTGAAATACCCTTCGATACTCACCAGAGAACCAGGAACCCTCATGGGGCGCTTTACCGCACGACCAACCGTCTCTATGGTTACAGCCTAACTCTTGTTCAAGATTGATAAGTTTTTCCAAACAATCAGATTTTTGGATAAATTGGCTGTCATTATTCGGTGGTCATGCCATAAAGCGCTCGACTGTCGACCTGAAGGTACCTGGTTCGATATCCGGTAGGACCAAGGAAATGTTTCAGGTTTTGGCTGAAGTTCCCGATATATCTCCAGTGGTGCCTCCATGGCCATTGCGCTATCGGCTATGGTGGGGGATGAAAGAAGGGCACTGCAAAAAAACCGTCCAATCAGTAGCTTACAGGATCTTAAGAGATTTAATCTCATTCTTACAAGGACATCACACACACGCACATTCCCACAGTTTGCACAATTACAAATAAAGTGGTAATACGTCACATACTTTAGCCACGGTAAGTGTGTTAGCGAAGTGCAGTGATTCGTGACTTGCCTGGATACACACATCTTTCAGTGTAGCGGTGTTGGATTACCGATTTATATAAAAAAAGATGCATTCTTCAGCATCATTTTAGATATGGTTGGGTTGAAGTAACACAATGGTGTATAGTTTTAAAAAAAAATATCTTAACGTTACGTCGCTGAAGGGTCAGTATACATGTGATATTTGAAAGTAAATTATGCAATACCTATGATGACATACACGTTACGCTGTATATAAACAAATGAACATAATTACTTTAAAAAACAAACATTTAACAATATGATGATATAGTTAGACCTGTTAATGTTAGGTAAAAAAAAACAAGCAATTAAGCCTGTTCCATTCTGGACACAGGACGTGTTAGCGCATTTTCATGTTGTGTATCAGTACGTTTGTTATCTTTCAGTAAATATTGGTAAATTTTGGAAATGTTTATAAATTCAATTGTGTAATGCATATATCTGAAAAAAGATATTAAAAGGACGTTTCTTTATATTTGAAAACAAAATTATTTTCTCTTAAATCTCACTACCAAATGAACGGGTTATTAGCCCCTTAGGAGCCCTGAAGCCCGGCCCTCAGAGGTCCTATCGCAAAATGAACTTTTGATGTACACATGGCAGGCCAAGACCTACAAAATGATATATACATCATGGGTCTAGGACTTATAGTTGCTGAGATATAGCGCTCCTTTATTAATATAGCTTATATAGTAAAAAACGGTACTAAGGCCCCTTTTACGGCCCTGAGAGGTCAGATCGCGAAATGGAAAAAACTCATTTCTTGGCAGGCCAAGACCTACAAAATGATATATACATCATGGGTCTAGGACTTATGGTTGTTGAGATCTAGGGTGATAACGGACGGACGGACAGGCAGACAGACAAAACGGGGCCCTCAGAGGTCCTATCGCAAAATAAACTTTTGATGTACACATGGCAGGCCAAGACCTACAAAATGATATATACATCATGGGTCTAGGACTTATAGTTGCTGAGATATAGCGCTCCTTTATTAATATAGCTTATATAGTAAAAAATGGTGCTAAGGCCCCTTTTACGGGCCTGAGAGGTCAGATCGCGAAATGGAAAAAACTCATTTCTTGGCAGGCCAAGACCTACAAAATGATATATACATCATGGGTCTAGGACTTATGGTTATTGAGATCTAGGGTAATGACGGACGGACGGACAGACAGGCAAAACGGGGACAATAGAGCATTTTTTTTTCGAAAATGCTCTAAAAATGTAGCATCCGCTGTGAACAATTCTGCACATAAAGACCAAAAACATTGACAACAAAAATACGTCAACTGAAACACATGTCGGGGTTAGGGCAGTGTTATTGTTGTTGTTGTTGTCACAAGTCGTAAATGGGTCAACACTACGGAAACAATATCAATTGTTGTATATTTTTCTGGAGCCGACGTAACAGCAGCTGTGTGTCCAGTTTTAGGGGAGGCGGGGGAGGGGTTGTTTGTGAGGAAGCTTAAAGTAAAACCACCTGTCTGGTACTTGAGTTATTCGTTAAAAAATAATATACGTACACACAGGTCAACTAAAAAAAATATTTTATTTGCTGCGTAATAATTAGTAGGGAGCGACCGATAATCGGATCGGTATCGGACCGATATTGGCACTATGGGTTAACTATAGGACCGGCCGTTTTTTGGCTGCCGATACATTGTTTTTTTTTTCGCAAATCTAGTAACTCTAAACTGGTTTTGGTTTACAGAGTTAAAGTTTACTTACAGACTTCCAGTCAACTGTTCACCTGAGTGAAGTGATTTACTAATATAATTAAGTGTTTTTTATTTTTCAAACTTTTTTAAAAAATGTACTACAAGTAAATTCAGTAAAAATTACAAAGATTAACGAAGAAAATTATTTTAATTTTATCACAACTTTCACAAGTTAGTGAAGTTAAAATTAACAATTAATACATTTTTACTTTTTTAGTTTAACATTAATTATTTACAACTTTATCTTACTTTTCTGTTTGTGTACAAGTAAAAAGTAAAAACAACAAATTGTTTGTTATAAGATTAATTTTAATCAATAAACATGCAGATTTCTGAGCTTATGCAGGCATGGTTTGTGTCTCTGACTTCGGTCTTCCGGTCTGTCTTTTCAAATCTTTTGTTCTTCTAATCTTCTTCATCTGCAAGACACCCTTTCATTAATAGCAAAATATCGGTATCGGTATCGGCAAAAATGCTGGGGAAAAATATCGGTATCGGACTATCGGTAAAAAGGCATATCGGTCGCTCCCTAATAATTAGTGATGTATATATCAACACCAATTTGTACAAGCAAGGGATTAGGGTGAGTGTGGTGGTGGGGGGGGGGTGGGAGGTTGAGGCAGTGTATATTGATCGGTTTCTGGCATATAATGCTCTACTTGATCGTGTTTACTTGTTTAAGATTTTTTTTGTTTTGTTTTGGAGAAATCACAGCTGGTGGGAGATCTGTGAATCCGACAGTTCTTAACCATCATCGTCGGATATAGAGCTCGCGCCTGTCGAATTTCCTGGTTCGATCCCGCCCCCCCCTTCCCTCCCATTGAGATTTTTTTGGTGAACATCTAGAGCTGGATTAATGAATTATCATTTTACATATGCACTTATGACAAATTCAGAGAGACTGTCATAACTTCAGAACCAAAAGTACAATGAATTATTATTTTCTGATTACTTTTTTTTACATTGTACTCGCTGCACAATTATTACTTATAGCCACCGATGTGCTGATGTGCTGATGTACTGATGTGCTGATGTACTGTCACTGTGTTACTAATAGAAAACAAACAACAACATTCATTCTGCAATGTACTTTAAGGTGTCCACGATTACTACACGAGACACGCCTGATTGAGTTGTCTGTACTTTTATTTGTATTTGTATTTACGGCTTCAAAACAAACGAGCTCAACCAATGTGTTTAGTAACGGATCTAGGTGTTAAACACGTTGTAATGCGTTCTTGGTACATCGTGCCAGTCTCAGTGCAGCCCACTGTACAGCCCACGGTACAACTCAGTACGGCCCACGGTACAACTCAGTACGGCCCACAGACAGAGGCCGCCCTAGAGGTACGTGGGAGGGGGGTCATAGGACGAATGTCAACTGCGTGGCCTAGGATTACTTGACATTTAGTTTATTATACCTGGGCGTAAAACTAAAACTTCAATCACGTGGACGTCTATAGGCGCATGGGTCAGTAGCCCGCCCCCCCCCCACAATACAGCCAAAATATTGAAATAATAAACATCAACAACAACATCAAGAGGTAAACAAAGATACGAGACTGATGTGACAGTAATCAATACTTTGTTTACACACTGGACACACTAAAATACTCTCTCTGTCTACGGCCTGGTGAATGGATGATGTTTGAGACAAATGCGCTGCACATGTTATTGACACATATGCATAAAACGAGCCATTGATAGGGCAGATGATACTGTCACATGTGTAGATCAATGTAGTCAAACATCTGTGTGTAATATACACTTTAGTTGCACCTGTATTCTGAGCAACGTAGCTGGTAACAGTTGAACGATTCAATTGATTACTTTGTAAAAAAAAATCTATTTCCATTATTCATGACATTCATTATAGCTGTTGAAAGCTAATTTGTCAACACGTCTTCATTAAATAATCTTAACCCAACAAGGAAAACATTTAAATTTAATACGTTTTGTCTAAGAAGAATTGCTTGGATTTGTTCTATGTAACCAATCAGAGTGGAAATAAACATATCTTGTATTAGTCTGTACAATTTATAATCACCTTGATTTACTCAACAGGCACAGGATTTATTTGTCTTGAAAAACAAACACACTTACAAACAGGGCCATTGAAGTTTTATTAATCCTTCAAGGTCTGCTGTGTTGTACGTTTATAATGGCGGAGTTGAACAAAGAAACTGAGGTAAGTGGCAGCAGTTTCATAAGGGTAAAATTAATTTCCCGTAATTAATTATTATTTTTCTTGATAATTATTATATCTCTGCCATTGTTTTATTGTCAATTTGCCCCCCCCCCCTACATTTTGAAAAAATGTCATTAAGTTGTTATTTGCCCCCCCCCCCCCCCGGAAAATTTGTGCCCCTTCCCTTGAAAAATTCCTAGCGACGCCCATGAGTATATATGATGTATATTATTATTTATTATTTCTTCTGTGGAACTTCTACATCTGGGAAGGTGTATATGAATTATTTGTAGTATGACAGACTTGCCTGTCACTTTGGAGTTTCTTGTATATTTATTTCTTGTATATTAAAATTAAATTAAATGTCCACAGATATGTGTGAGACGTAACGCATATAAACTGTTATCAATCAATGAGTAAAGACAAGAATATATATATATATATATATATATATATATATATATATATATATATATATGTATATATTTCTATATTCTTACTGTAATAATACATAATATTGTAGAGTGAATGATGATATGAATAATGTCCTTCCCAAATAAATTTCTGTCGTCGTCTGTCTTATTTTTCGTCTGCCAATATCTACATCCCTAATTGGCCAGTTAATTATGCTAACTAAATTTCTAGGCCAAATATAATTATTACAGCCAAATATAATTATTGCACATTCAAAGGTGTCTCAGTGACCTAATATGCATGCAGTTACCCGATCTGCATCGTCTACTCTACGGGGCTCAAACCCAGTGTGCCCAGTCACCTACCTACATCACATGTCCTCCGTGGTGCCTCCATAACCATTGCACACTCGGCTAATGTCATTACAAAAGAATAAAAAAAAAGTTCCATGAGTTATAGATTTCATTGTTAAAAAGAACTTTAATGTTAACAATCGATCTAAATTGCGGGAAATCAATTCTAAGAGTTGTCGGTTGAAGATGAATGCATGGAGTATCATTGACTTTACAATGTTTAACGGCTGCTGATCTTTATCTCTTTACTTCCTCCATAAATACAATCAGAGTTATCTTTTCATGAGCCCTGAACTGAACTATGTCATTTTAATCTTCTTGTCCTATATCGTGTTATTTATTGATTCGAACAGGCTAGCGCACGCACTCACTTACACCACACACACACACACAGACAGACACACACACACACACACTCGGGTGTACGGGCTGAAATAGTTGGCTCTGAACACACAGTTAAAATTTAAAAAAAAAAAAAATTCTTCATATTCATATGTTGAAATAATTATTTCCTCAACCTTTATCGCCAATGTACCTTATAAAAAAATCGATAATTTGAAAACAATTTTTTTTATTCACAGTGTCGGAGACTGAGAGAGTTGTTCCGAGGGCGTTTCCTGCAGGAGGAAGCAGAGAAACTAATAACACATTTCAAAGGCCTCACAGACGCCTCTAATTTTGTCATGCAAAGTAAACACCTAACATTTATTTTTAATTTTTAAAATATAATTATATAGACTAATATTACAGGTGTGCATGTCAGTAGGTAGTACCAGGTATCTGAAATACAAATAGCAAAAAACCACAGACTCTCTTTGACTTTTCGGAGCCCTATCAGGGGAGGGGGCGTGGCCGCGTGGGTGCCTGATTTCTGCGCATCGAATTAGTTGGAATGTTTTTGTATTATTATTACTATCTTCACAAATTAGTCCAAACTATTGATGTGACGCTCATTTTTATTTTGCATCACCTATGTCGTACTGACAGGGGTGTGTCTTTTAGTCAATGGAATGTACTAGGTGGTTGACCAGGGTGCAGGCACCAAGGAACAGCTCCCCGAACATTGAATCAATTCATTTGTAAACCCTTTCTCCCCTTTTTTGGTTTTTCTTGACAAGTATAAACCCCCATCGACATCAATTGTTCAATCATTCATTCAGTAATCTTCATCTTTCTATCTGTCTTTCTACATACTGGTGTAAATCTCAAAAATGACTCACAAGACAAATAAAGATCCTACATGCTACGTCTTTACAGTAATGAACTCACCATTCTAAAGGTCATTCCAATAGTCTTTTTTTTCTAAACTCTAATATGGTCTCTTTGTTGCAAAAAATATATAATGTATCCGTATTTAATTGATTCTGCACAACAAATCCATATTAAAGACACCCACCAAAATTAAAAGCATTTAACCAGTCATTTTTTTAAAACATATCCCTAGTCCCATTTCTCTAGTCTCTTATTCCCTAGTCTCCTATCCCTTGTCTTACATCCCTAGTCTCACATCCCTCGTCTCCTATCCTTAGTCTCATATTCCTAGTCTCATATCTCTTGTCTCATATCCCTAGTCTCACATACCTCGTCTCCTAACCTTAGTCTCATATTCCTAGTCTCATATTCCTAGTCTCATATCCCTAGTCTCCGATCCAACGTCTCCTATCAATAGTCTCATATCCCTTGTTTCATGTCCATAGCCTCAATTATATTCCTTAGATACTTACTTCAAAAGAATACAATTTGGAACAGAATAAAAAAAAATTATACCATGAACGACTGCCCTGAGACGTAAACATCAGAGTGTAAATAAATGTAGACTCTTTAAGTAATCTGGTCTGATGGTGACGGATGGGCTTGTATATGTCTTTTTATTTCCAAACTTCCTTCTAGTACAGACAAAACAATATTTTTCACCTAAGCTGGATAATAGGATGCCCCGCGTTGTTGAGAGCTGTGTAGTGGCTGATTTACTGTAATGGTCAAGAGATGTTTAGTGTAGATATCAGCACTGGATGGTTAGGTACAGGGATTCAACTGCTCAGGCTCTCTCTCTCTCTATCAGACATACACTTACTCATATATACAAATGCTCACATAAACACGTACTAACACATTCACGTACTCGAATATATATGTACTCACATACACACTTACTCGCATATATATGTACTCACACATACACGTACTCACACATACACGTACTCACATATATATGTACTCACACATATACACGTACTCACATATAAACGTATTCACGCATACACGTACTCACACATACACGTAATCACATATACACGTACTCACATATGCACATACTCACACATACACGTACTCACACATACACATATTCACACACACACACACAGGTACTCACAAATACATCATATTCTTAGCTATGTTTTTAAGACTTGATAAAAATGGTTTTTTTTCCACTTTTTTTTAAGATGAGCCAAAGACGGTCGGTGAATTCCTAAATAGAGTGAGTAACTTAGTAGTATCAACCTAACCAGTACACATGTCATACTGATTAACATTTATCGAATTACTGATGCGCACATACATAACTCAGAGGTTATAACAATACGATAGCTGTTTTTAAAGCATTATAATTAATTAATTTTTTTTTTACAGATGAAATAAATATCTAGCTTAAACGTAAGTCAGTTTTATATACAGGGCCGTTCTCATAACACATGGCCCCGCAAGATTTTTGGGCCCAACGTTAATTTATTAAATAAAATAAAATTTAAATTATTTTTCGACTGTACCTCAACATGCTTAAGACCATTGAATAGTGGTTTTGAAATCTATTAAGATTTCACTTTTTTTTTGTAATGTTAATGTCAGTATCAAATAAAGATTAGGCATTGACATATGTATGTTACAGCTAAAAAGCTATACGTGAGCTAATGTTTGAACGATTGAAATGTTTCTTGATGTAAAAACACAAATCACTTAGCCGTTTAATAAGAATGGTGTGTCACCTTTACTGTATATCAATTATATCACCAACCTATATATCAATGCTACTTTTTGTTTCTATTTTTGTCTCCCCCTCTCCCCCACCCCCCACCCCTCCCATCTACAGAGCTCTGAGTCTTATATCGAACTCTCCAGGGAAGAGTCCGAATCACTGAACGAGAAACTCACGAATGGTCTTGAATTATTTTCAGAAGAGAGACTGTTTGCCTGTCAAACCTGTGAGAGGTCTTGGTGGAAGAAAGTACCCAGCAGGAAACAAGTGAGATGTTAAATTGTTGCGGCTGTAGCTATCTTTTTTTCATTTCAATTTGCGTCTTTTAATCATCAATATTCGTCTCATTACGCGTGAATTCGTTTATCTATGCGTATGGTGTGCAGCTGTGGTATTGCACACGGTTAATGATAGCCACTTTCTGTTGGGGCTTTTTTTTTTCTGAATGCCATTTAAGATATATAAGAATGTTGCACCAAAGATAACAAGATTTGGTGAGTAAAAGATTTGAAATATTTGTAAAAAGAAAAAAAAAACTGATATCATGGGATTTTCAATGAAACTAACAGCGAGACACAAGGTGGGGGGGGGGGGGTAATGGACCTCAATAACATTAACAGCGAGACACGGGGGGGGGGGGGGGGGTATTGGACCTCAAAAGGCCACCGATTCACTAACAGAGTGTTGACTGGAAGTTGCATTTATTTAGGTTTCATGCGGTTCCCAATAAGGTACCTTTATCTATCTTTTAATTACTTTCGTTCATGGGATCTTAATCAATTGGCTAGATTAAGCCTCTACAAAGATCAAAGTGGCTCTCATGTACACCAATCTAAACACGGATGTAATAGTGTAAAGGCTCTCATGTACACCAAGCGAACCACGAGGTATAAGGAGAGAATGATAAGAATAATTTGGCATGATTTCTCATGATCTTTCCATCCTGGTCTGAGAGACATATCATGGTCTAAGGGGAATAGATTATTGAGGTTCTCTAGTCCAGGAAAAAACTATAAATAAAAAAACCCTTCTTGAGAGGGTGGTGGTACTGTGGTCAATGAGGACTATCCGAGACCGTAGTAACCACAGATGGCGGTGGTGACAGATGTGGTCGGACACAACACCCTTCCACTCTGTCCCACTCAAGCACACCTACGCAGCCTGCCATTTCGGACTGTGGGTTTAGGCACATTACACCCTCCCCCCTCTGTCCGAATGGCAGGAAAAAACCCCTTGCCTTGCCATTCTGGTCGATCAGCAGTATACATACCCTTCTGGTCTGGCCATTTTAGGCAATTCTTAAAACCCTTCATTCCGCCATCGTGGCAGATGATAGCGGGCACACTCACCCCGCCGCTCTGTAGGCATGGTAGACATGTATCAGCGACGCCAACATTGCTGGTGTGGTAGGCACACTACACCCTATCATGATGGCAATGGCGGCGTAAAAAAAATATTAAAAAAAAAATAAATTACGAAACCACGGATGTAATAGTGTAAATGATTTTTAGTAAATTAGCGATGTTCTTTTTGAAAAACTTTTTCATTACAAGTTCAATTAAAAAAACAATGTCTGTGGCCCACTTGTGATGCCCAAAGTATCTTATGATGCCCAAAGTATCTTGTGATTCCCAAAGTATCTTGTGATGCCCAAAGTGACTTGTGTTTGCTTCATCCCAAGGTGTCCACCTGCTACAAATGTAAAGAGAGGTATGACCCGATACCCAGGGACAAAGAATGGGGGAATGGCCAATTTCGTTGTGGGCATTGTCAGCATGAGTTTAAGTAAGTCATTATGTGGTCAGTGACTAAGTAGATGTACTAGACTGAAAAGCTGACATTGAAATTAGACATAAAATATGTTAGACAGACTTATAAGGGGATGGAAATAGCTGGATATTCAGACAGAAAGACATGATTAGATGTTTTATAGATGCTGAATTAGAGGAATAAGATGCATAAATCGATAGGCAGAAAAGACAGACATATGTTTAATTGACAGGAAACAGACATTTTAGATAGATAGATAGATAGATAGATAGATAGATAGATAGATAGATAGATAGATAGATAGATAGATAGATAGATAGATAGATAGATAGATAGATAGATAGATAGATAGATAGATAGATAGATAGATAGATAGATAGATAGATAGATAGATAGATAGATAGAAGTATTGGCATAGACAGACACATAATGATACGTTCACCAAACAATCCATAATTTCTCTCCCCAGCACCCCAGCTACAATGGGAATGACTATATCCCTATGTCACAGGTGCAACTATCAAGTGAAACCCTATAAGGTTCTACCTCCCAGAAGAAAGAAAGAAAGAAGTGAATCTGGATACAGCAGGGGGTGGTACAACAGCTGGGGGTGGTACAACAGCAGGGGATGGGGGGCCCGCCAGGTTTGTGCGTTGCGTCTGCCAGACGAGCACAACTGCAATGGAATCAACTGTCACAACTGCAATCATCTGCCACGTCCACCTTCAGAGTGAGTTCTTTATTTTATTAATTATCATTTTGTGCTAGAAAGTATTTTTGTCCAGTCAAGGGATCTTTGAGTACAATGACGCTTAGATGTATTGTCATCGGAAAGCTTTTAGCAAGATCTATCAAACAAAGTGTGTAAACGTATTTTTAAAGTACTGTTTTGAACTTTTTTATCAGTATTAACTAGTTTTTATCTCATTTACTTATTTTAACCAATAAAACTGTTATTTTTTAAACTTATTTTTTTATTATTATCATTTTTGTGTTATTGTCTACAGCTTACCTGGCAACGTCGAAAATGGTGATATTAGCAAAGTAAGACGATTAGATTACTTTTTTTTTTTTATTTTTCACAGCTTACTTAACGACAGCCTAAAGTAGTCAATTGATTTTTTAGTATTATATGACTAATTTTCCTACTATTATGTGCAGGGCAATACCCTGCTGAAGAAAATATATGTTTTTCCAATTATTTAAAGCCGTTTTTTAGAAATAAAAAAATTGTGATGAATTTTGGGCACAAAAATGAAAAAAAATGGCCAGATTGTGCACACGATTAAAAATATTTCTAAATATTATTGTGTGAAAAGTTTGATATATTCTGAAAGAGAAATGAATGAACTTAAAACTTGACATAAAAGCCAAAAAATCGATTCTGATAATTTTTTTCTACAAATATCACCAGTTTAGGGTTACCTTAAGTCTTAACGAAAACAAGTCTATAATTAGCCGAGTAGCTTGATATCCCCAATTTTGTTCCATTGGATCATATGGTTTGCCTTAATGTATTTGTAGAAACTTGGAGACAAACTGGAACTGAATGCCAGGCTAGGAATCAGAACAGACAGGAGAGGTGAGTAAAGAAACGCGAATTGTTTTGTATTTTTTTAAAATGGGGACTGGTTTTGTGTGTGAAGTCCCTGTAATGATGAGATCAAATCTCTTA
>JAGDYQ010000003.1:10025811-10038311 GCA_021962125.1 Bulinus truncatus | reverse complement strand
GTGACCAATTTATTCAGAAATAATTTTCTGCTTCTTAGTACGCAAGAAAAACGTTGTTTTTTATAAAATATTTTTTTTAGAATGTAATTTTTATTTTTCATTCTCTTCAAGTGACTTCACTATTTAACTGCCACCTACTTTGACCAGTTGTTAAACCGACCCTGAGTAAGATGCACACATTTCATAACACACCGCAAAATGGTCGAACATATTTTTAAGGCAATAATAGTATAATTTGGGCATTTTATACTGCAGCTAGATCACTGAGTCAAAAAATTAAATGGGCATTAATCCATTTAATACCTAAGCTACATAGTTTACTGAGTTACTCCCCTTAGTAGACTTCTAGGAAAGATAAAAAGTAGAAGCATTCTTTACGAAGAAGTGAATGGTAACAAATGCATGCACTTTTTTAAGGTCGAGGTCATCATAATATTTACTATTAGATTACGTCACACATTATCTTTTGACTGACATACGATACGACTGTAAATATGTTCTTTTTAAGTAATTTTTTTATGTGAATAAACATATTATAATTCAATGTATGTATTTTGATAAATTGAAACAAATATATATCTAACGTTTTCCAGAAACTAGACCACGGTCTGTCACGGGGTTGATGCCAAACTAGATATTTTTTTTTCGAAATTTTTTTTTTCATGATTTTAAAATGAGATATTCCCTTTATTTTTTTTTTTTTTTTTGGTTTTAAAATGACCTTTTTTTTTGTGGGGAGAGTGGGAGGGGGCTTGATATTTCCAAATGAATACATGATAATGACTATATCTCAGTGGTGGCGAATTGTTTTGGGGTCACATGCCCAGAATTCAACAAAAAAAAAATGAAGAGCAAATTGCCAACACTCCAATTAAAATTAAAGGATTCGATATATTAGTCGCGTGCCGACTGATGAGGCTGTGCGTGCCGGCTGTGCCATAGGCTAGCAACTGCTATACATATTTAATTCCTTGTAATTTTTTTTTATTATAATCGAAAAAAAAGTGACTATGATTTGTCACATTTTTTTTTTAAATAATTCATCACATTTGACAGGAAATTGTTATAGCCGGGCATAGGTGTGATTCAATGGAGGACCCTGAACGGCCACCTAGTTTAGCTATTTCTAAGAAAAACTCTACAAACATTTGAAATATTTTCTTTTTTGGCAGATACATTTTTGCACGGTGCAGTCTAATTAGGCTGTAGTCTTTTCGTGAATAGGGGAAATTAGACAAACATCTAGTGCCTGTTCGACCCCTTCTAGTATTATTACTATTAAATGAGGTCATTTAAAGGCCAAAAGGTACTGTTGTCTAGTGTCCTCTCTTCGACTTATGGCGGGCGCAAGGGATTCCAAATCTCGTGGTTTATATCCAGATACATGGGCTATATTTATTTTTTTTTAAATGATATCTAACACTATTTTAAGAGCCCAAAATGTTCTTCTGTGCCCGGGCCCCAACCAGCCCCGTAGCGTGAAAATTTTACAGCAGGGGGCCAGGCATTCTACAGCAGGGGCCAGGCAATAGCGGGGGGGGGCAGGTAATACATTTTACTAAGTAGAGCAAATAAGCAAAGGGGGTCAGACAAAACGCAGGGGGCCCGGTCCCCCTGGCCCCCCTCATGCTACGGGCCTGGCCCCAACCAATCTTTATGTTCACTTGATGTAGTTAAGAGTTATATTTGTTCGATCGAACGTCTACACGTCAACAATCGCAGTTGGCAGCAACTGAACTCGAGAGTGTCTCCGCGTGAACAGTCGCAGTTGGCAGCATCTGAACTCGAATAACAACAACAAACCAGCCAGTGCAGCAAGGAGGAGACAACCATGGAACAAAGCGAAGAGGATAAAAAGATACGATTAGAGGTAAAAACAATCAAACTATTTACACGTTTACTAATCTGTATGTGTTAACTTCTAGTGGACAGAAGTTGCGTTCATGACAAATGACCTCACATTTTATCGTTGAAAACTAATTGTTGTACGGTGATTCGATCGTGACAGAAATGGTTCGATCGGGTGCTTGTGGTAATTTGGGTTGCGCGAGAGGAAAGAATGCTACGGTTACTATCCTATATTAAACGATACGTGCGCAGCTGATAAATTATGATATAAAATATTTGATGTATAAAAACTGACGCCATATAATTGTAATGAGCTGGACTTAAAGATTTACGACTCGGGTTACACGTCTTTGATAAGCGCGCTTGTGTGTGTGTGTGTGTGTGTGTTACATGACCTACATTCCTGAAAGAGCTTGGGAGTTTACACGGATATCAAACTACAACGGAACTTCGGTTAAAAACTGCGGTTCTCAACCGGCGATACCCATGCCCCAGGACCCAGGTGGAGCGGGGGGGGGGAGGTCATACAGGGGTACTCAGCGACATATAATTTTCATTTAAAACAATTAATGAGTTTGTAGAAGGTTGCCGATTGGCTGAGTGACTCAACACCAAGCCCACATGGCAAGTATCGCATTAGAAAGATGAGTACATCCCATTATGAGAATAAGTACATGTACTCGTGAACTTGCATTCGAGGGTGTAACGTTGACATAGTTTCGGAACCCCGTGGGGTACAATCGCGAAAAAGGTTGAGATCTGCTGTTAAAAAATAAACGGTATTCGTTCCAAGACAATCATTAGTCCAATCGCATCGTACGTCAACCACATTGTACGTTAAATGAATCAATAGCATTATTTAATGCGCGTTTTGTTGCTAAGCATGCTTGCGGTATCATTCCACCGGAGAATTCTCGGTGCGTAATTTTGTAAAATGGTTGTGACCGTCTGGGCTTAATAATTTGTAATCGGAGTCGCGCGGACAAGGAAATTTCATTCAATTATTTTTGAAAAATCATCAATCGTCCTTCACTGACATCGCTAACAGTTTTGATGGCCACACCCTCTAACTGTTTGTGAGTGTGAGTAGGTGGAGGGAGAACTCAATAAAATTCCGGTTTCTCCTTATGCCCACTCCCACCCTATTTCTTAACGCCCCCCCCCCCGGGCTACGCCTTCTCTATTTGGACACCACTGTCAGCTTGACAAACACATAATGACTCGAATGTTAATTTTTAATGTCTTGTTTG
This sequence comes from Bulinus truncatus, assembly GCA_021962125.1. Taxonomy (NCBI): domain Eukaryota; kingdom Metazoa; phylum Mollusca; class Gastropoda; family Planorbidae; genus Bulinus; species Bulinus truncatus. The sequence continues at coordinate 10,035,213 of JAGDYQ010000003.1, read as the reverse complement.
TTTTGGACTTTTACGGCTAGCCGTATTGGTTGCGGCGCCCGATTGTGATCATTTTAGTAGCACATTTTCCAGAGCTGTTGTTGTTTACATACATTGTTACCAGAGCGCAGATTGCATTGCAAGCAGAGAATAGATTACATTGCAAGCAGAGAATAGATTACATTGCAAGCAGAGAATAGATTACATTGCAAGCAGCGAATAGATTACATTGCAAGCAGAGAATAGATTACATTGCAAGCAAAGAATAGATTACATTGCAAGCAGAAAATAGATTACACTTCACGAACCTGGGGTCTACCTCTTCGCGGGGAACCATCGAGCAGTGGCAGCTTTGGGGAGGTTGGGGTGGAGTTGGGGCGGACTAGCGCAACCTCCGCATTTCCAGCGTCTGAAGAAGCTGGCCAACGAATACTTGTTTTTTTTATCACCCAACTTTCACAAAACTAAACCCTCGAACAAGTTTTAGATATTGGGCCAAAGTCTCCCGTACTTCTCCGCCCCCCCCCCCCACCCCCCGCCTCATAATTGATCAATTATGCCAGCTACGTAAACATGTGTATTGTCTACTGCAACCATGACAGGCAGGACATCTATGATCGTTGCAGCCTGCGGGTATACAAGACGGCGAAGAAATCAATAGTTTAAAAATATCTGAGGTTAGGAGACGACAGGTGACCTTTCAACATTTAAAATATTCCTATAATACAATGATTGAATAGATGGCGGGGAAAAAAAATCAATAACCAAAAAAGAAAGAATCGGCTTGTGTAACTTCAGTACCGAAGAGCGAAAATGTTTTCGAGTCATGCATAGAACACTGGTGTCTAGTTGTTAAACCTGGATGGGGTGGGGGGGGGGGGGAGTTACTAATTAATTGTTTGAATGACTTTATTGTTTTCTAGACTCTTGTGAGTTGACTTCACTCACTCTTTTAAAGAAGACAACATGTCTTAACTTATGAAGATATACATATTTATTTATCTATTTTCTGGTAACATAATGAAGGAGGTCATCACACTGTTGGGCAAGAAAGGAATAAATTGAGTTTAAAGGAAAGTTGAAATACAAAAATCGGTGAAAATAGAAAACAGTTTACATTGGAAATCTATCCTATGCTGTCGCTGTACATACACATTTTAGGAGATGCTTGGGATAGTGGGGAAACACCTGATAAACGGAGGTCAATAGGACAACAGGTGTCGGCACGCGCCATATGCTGGGACCAAGCCTGTGATATATATATATATATATATATATATATATATATATATATATATATATATATATATATATATACAGCTGACAAGCCCGCCGCCGCTACCATCCTTCCTAACCCCCTGCGTGATCCGCCGCTGAGTCAAGCGGTTAGCCCTAGTAATCTTCAAACATCGCCTATGAAGACAGAGAGACACATATGTTGCTTTAAAACACAGTGAATTTCTCATGACATACTTTGAAAATGTTTCAAGGAGAGGCATGCAACAAACAATCGCTGTTATTGTTATTTTTTTTTATTTTTTTTTTAAGTTCTGTCCGAGGCAATTATTTTTATCGAGGGATATATTCATTAACAAAAACAAGCAATTTAAGACTTTTCCGTTTCGGACAAAGGACATTTTAGAGCATTTTCGTGTACGCAGTGGCTATAGTTACGCCGGACGAAATCCGTATTTTTTTTCCGGGTTACAGCCATAGATATTGAGAGGGAAGTAATCATGTTGAATAACTGTTAAAAAATAAATAATGATTACGCCCCTTTGATTAGCTTTTATTATTTATGTTTAAAATGTAAGCAAAAACGGTACCTAATAAACTCTTATATAAGGCCCTGAGAGGTCAGATCGCGAAATGGACTTTTGATGTACACTTGGCAAATGATATATACATCATGGGTCTAGGACTTGTGGTTCCTGAGATATAGGGCGCTCCTTTGTTAATACAGCTTATATAGTAAAAAAAACGGTACTTAATACGACCCCTTTTTCGGCCCTCAGAGGTCAGATCGCGAAATGGACTTTTGGTGCACACATGGCAGGCCAAGACCTACAAAATGATATATATACATCATGGGTCTAGGACGTATGGTTGTTGAGATCTAGGGTGATGACGGACAGACAGACAGACAGACAAAACGGGGACAATAGAGCATTTTTTCGAAAATGCTCTAAAAATTATAATAAATTCACCACTTTTTTTTTTTAGGTGAAATGACATCAAACATTCAATATTACTGCATCCACACAAGAATTTTTTATCAGAATAAAATGAGTTTAAGTATTAAAGTCGTTGTTTAACCCAAGGAAACCACACTTTATCCCCCCCCTCTCCCACCTCCTCCCCCGCTGTTAGCGATGCGTTTTTTTTTTTGGTCGGTGAACAATTCTGTCTATACTACTATTTCAAATAATGGTGATGTCGAAAAAAGTTATAAATTAAAAAAAAAATGTGTATCTAACCGTAAACACCACCCAACCCCGTGTAGCAGGCCCGTAGCGTGCGGGGGGGGGGGGGCAGGGGGCTGCGTTTTGTCTGCCCTCCCCCCCCCGGCTATTGCCTGGGCCCTGCTGTAGAATTTTCACGCTACGGGGCTGCCGTTTAGGGAATGTGACGAGTTTTATAAAAACTGATTGTATATTTTACTAAACTGTGGTGCATATAATACTCTTCTTTCTAACCGTATTCTTAACCAGGCTTGCGGAGCCGGAGCCGAGGAGCCGGGAGCCGCTACTTTTTGCTAGAGCCGGAGCCGGAAAAATCTGGCGGCTCCACGGCTCCCAAATGTTTTTTTTTACAGCAGAATTTTTTTTTTTAGCTTTAAAATTACAAATTTGTTTGATTGTTTGCCTCCTACAATTTGTAATAGACTAAAAACAAAATGGTAGCTTTCTGTATTTAACAATTTTATTATAAACAGAATATCTGAAACAGAGCAGATAAATTTATAAGGCTGTGGCTATTCGGACCCGGGTCCCAATAAAATTCGATTGTTATTCGGACCCGAGGCAAATATGCACTAAGCTTAGCTATATTTAAACTTTATTAGACGGAACCCGAAAAAATAATAATACAGAGTCCGCTTAGTAAAACCCTAGACACTGAGTAACGATTAAATCATACAATTCAAACAATTATAAAAAAATAAACAAAAAACAATAATAAAGTTTATGTATAGCTTAGCTAAGTGCATATTTGCCACGGGTCCGAATAACAATCAGACTTTATTGGAACGGGGCCCGAATAAAAATCGGAGTTTATTGGTACCCGGGTCCAGGCCCGTAGCCAGAGGGGGCTAAAGGGCTGACCCCCCCCCGTTCATGACCTGAGTCCCCCCCTCCCCCCCGTACATGATTTGAGCTTTTTGACAAAATTTTAATAATAACGGCTATAAAACATCAATCATTTTGTTCAATTTTGTTTTAGGGGCCCGGACTGAGCTGGCCAATCAACTTTTGAAAATATTAATATCAGCACGGGGGCCCGTGTCACCCCTGCCCAGGGATTCGAAATGTCTGTCGGTGGGCCCTTTTCGTAACCTTGTAATAGTTTTATATATTGATATCTTCTGAGGACAACTAGCAACTTAAATAAGTTAATAAAATAATATTGACTTCTGACTTCACTTTTATACATATGTATAATAAAATAATAAAGTACAAACTCCATGATTTCTGAGTGATGTTATTTAATTTGCAAATTTACTTTTTAGCAGAATTAATTTTATTTTAAATTGAATAATTGCGACTGGTCAATTTGTTGTTGATAGATCTGTTCTTTGTTTTCAATATTTTATAAGAAATATCACACAAATAGCCAAGCTATATTCGTGCATCTTTGTCGTTCTTCCCGGGTTGTACGTTTAACCAACATTATAATGATATAAATCAGGCATCTATTATGTAACAATTGTGTAGCAGAACAAATGGTCAATATATTTATAACAGGAATCAGAAATTGCTCAGCCTCAATAAATTTATGTCATTAAAACTCTTTACTATTTAAATTATTTTTAACAAAACTGCAACATGCCATGCACTATTGAAAGGTAGTTAAAATTATATATTTCTAATTAATAGCTAAACAATCGGTACTAAAATGCACCATTCCAGATATGGAACTGCAAAAAATTTCTTGTGCAAGGGACTCACTGAGGTCCCCTCCCAAAACCCCTCCTCTCCATTCGAAAGCTTTCGGCGCTTCGCACCTCCATCTTCGCCCCCCCCCCAAACATTTCTTCTACCCCACCAGGGGCGGAATTATGGGGAGAGGCCGGGGGGCATGTCCCCCCCCCCCTCCGGTTATCGCAAGTTTAGGTAATGCATCATTAAATTATCGAAATATTTTTTGTTTAAAGACCAATTTTCAACACTGAAAACAGTTTCGCCCCGCCCCCGGGGTCAAAGTTTTGCCCCCCCCCCCGTAAAAGTTGTCTAGATCCGCCGCTGTACCCCAGAATAAGTTCTTCGGCACGCCCCCCCCCGGCCGAAAAAGAATTCTCCCCCCCCCCCAATGCAATAATCCTGGCTACGAGCCTGCCCGGGTCCGAATAGTCACTTCGAATTAATCAATAATAAATATAAATACTGAAGTCTTTAAAATATTTAATAATGTATCATTTTACTATTTGCTAATTTGATCATTGAAATAACTTTTTATTACTTATGAAAATGGCGACTAGTGAAACCTCCATCGAAAATAATGATACGTTTCTGGATGCACTGAAATGGTTTGTTTTTAGTAAAACCGACAATGGACAATGCGTATATTTTTCAAGTTCCTGACTCTGGGGGTGAACGCGGCAAAATTTGCATAACTTTTTATCAGCGGGATGTTAGCGTGGAGCAATTACACAATTTTTTGTCTCGTGTGATACTATCTTAATAGGGAGCCGGAGCCGGAGCCGTCAAAATTTGTGGGAGCCGGAGCCGAAAAAAATATGGCGGCTCCGCAAGCCTGTTCTTAACTACATGTTTCAGGTTGGGATAGTGCTTGCACGTAATTAGTAGGTCAAAGCAGCGGTACACATGCGTGCGTCGCACAAATTAAAAAAAAATTAGAAGACGGTTAGTTTTATTACGTCTTTTTTAAATTCTGAGTCCACCCACGTGAAATTCGTGTTTTCTTAATAGATTTTGTTTGTTGAAACTGTTCCAGCAGCTGTATACTTTATGATAGTACGATCTACTCAGTATTTTTTGGGGGGCATTTTTGTAATCATTTTCCCCTAACTTCTCGAAATCCAATCGATTTGAATTTGTAAACACACTTTACTCTCGATGAGAACACAGAATTTTAAAACATGTGTCATTTACACTGTCTTGTGCAGCCTGAGCCGCGCTGCGGTTGTAAAAAAAATAAAATGTGTATACAAAGTATTAAATAGTGTAAAGAGATTATGGTTTTCAAGTTTAGCATTGTTTCATAAATATGCTGCATTATGTAGCTCTTTTGTTTTATAGTATGGCGCGCTGTTTTGAATATTTAATGTAAATTTAACCAACAAAAGCTAGTGAAATTACTTTAACAATTTAGTATAAAAAATTATAAAGCACGATAATTGTTTTTCGTAACACTATTACACTGCTTATTTTATTTATATATTTATATTAGCTATTCAGACAAAAACAAAATACTTACTTTTTACACTAATAAGTATGAAAATAAAAAAAAACTTTAAGAAATAGACTTTGATTAAAATGGCTTAGATCATACACATAGTCATATACGTTTAATTGACTAATTAAAAGCATGGACGCCAGAAATAAGTGATACTATTAAACCTTTTAGGCGCTCACGCTTTTTTAGAATTTTGTTTATAAATATTTGTATGGTCTAAGCTATTTCAATGAAAATATATATATATATATATATATATATATATATATATATATATATATATATATATATATATATATATAGTAGAATCTGTGTTATAAGGCTCGTGATCATCTTTTCCATGACAAATAATTGACCTAGTCCACCCAGCTTTAAATGGGTGCCTGACTTTAAGTTGGGGGGAGTAAAGGCGGCTGGGCGTCGTGCTAACACACAACCCCTTTACATATGCCGAGGTTATAGGAACTTTACTTATCTGACCTAGTATAGAATCAACCGTTCACAAATCATATGATATTTTAATGTAGGTGAGGGTCTGTAGTTGTTTTTTAGAGCATTTTCGAAAAAAAATGCTCTATTGTCCCCGTTTTGTCTGTCTGTCTGTATGTCTGTCCGTCATCACCCTAGATCTCAACAACCATAAGTCCTAGACCGATGATGTATATATCATTTTGTAGGTCTTGGCCTGCCAAGAAATGACTTTTTTCCATTTCGCGATCTGACCTCTCAGGGCCGTAAAAGGGGCCTTATAAAGTACCGTTTTTACTATATAAGCTATATTAATAATGGACCGCCCTATATCTCAGCAACCATAAGTCCTAGACCCATGATGTATATATCATTGTGTAGGTCTTGGCCTGTCAAGTGTACATCAAAAGTCCATTTTGCGATTTGACCTCTCAGAGCCAAAATATAAGAGTTTTTTTATGTACCGTTTTGCTTATATTTTAAATATAAATAATAAAAGCTAATCAAAGGGGCGTAATCATTATTTATTTTTGTAACAGTTATTCAACATGACTTACTTCCCGTACTTTATATAAAACAACAATTGACGGAGTTTTCGGACGATTAAATGACTACAATTTAGAATGTTTCAATTATGAGTCCTATTTCAGTGACCACAAACCACTTGTAGTTAGATTTAAGAGAAAATAATTTTGTTTTCAAATATAAAGAAACGTCCTTTTAATATCTTTTTTCAGATATATGCATTACACAATTGAATTTATAAACATTTCCAAAATTTACCAATATTTACTGAAAGATAACAAACGTACTGATACATAACATGAAAATGCGCTAACACGTCCTGTGTCCAGAATGGAACAGGCTTAATTGCTTGTTTTTTGTTATAATCTGTTATGTATGGTTGGGGGGGTGTCTATTAACGCATAGTCAGTGGCACCGAGGGCCAACACGGGCCCCAGGGCAGGACATCATTGCGGGCCCCTTAAAAAAATAAGTCGTGAAAAAATTGAAATGGTCGGCGCGGCCTGGCCCCCTTACAGATGCGGGCCCCCTGGCAATGATCCCCCCTGCCCCCCCTCTCGGCGTGCTTGCGCATAGTGCATATGCACTTTATAATTGAATCACTACAGAATGGTGTAATTAAATTACTACAGAATAGTGTAAATATAACTGTATTACTCTTCATCAGGCGAAGAAGCTGAGAGAGTTGTTCAATGGAAGATTCAAACAAGATGAAATGGAGATGGTTGTTCGAGAAATGGGCGGTCTCATGCAGGCTTTAGATTTCTTAATGACTGGTAGGTTTATGAATTCATCATCTGGTAGGTTTATGAATTCATCATCTGGTAGGTTTATGAATTCATCATCTGGTAGGTTTATGAATTCATCATCTGGTAGGTTTATGAATTCATCATCTGGTAGGTTTATGAATTCATCATCTGGTAGGTTTATGAATTCATCATCTGGTAGGTTTATGAATTCATCATCTGGTAGGTTTATGAATTCATCATCTGGTAGGTTTATGAATTCATCATCTGGTAGGTTTATGAATTCATCATCTGGTAGATTTATGAATTCATCATCTGGTAGGTTTATGAATTCATCATCTGGTAGGTTTATGAATTCATCATCTGGTAGGTTTATGAATTCATCATCTGTAGAAAAAAAATCTTTTGGGGTCCCCATAGCATAAGATTTGGTAGGAATAGGTCCTTGGAGGCGGCACGCGTTTTCTTAGCTGTAAGAACGGCTAAGCCGACGATGCTTTAAAGTCAGGAAAGGGGGGGGGGGCATAACATGATTTCGGGCTGCACCACTCTTGCGAGGGTCTAGATCAGTGGTGGTGAAACTTTTTTGGGGCCACGTGCCCGAAATTCAACCAGAGAACCATTTATTTATAGCTAAGTGCCAACACTCCAGGTAACATCAAAGGAAGTGATACTTATATTTAAGTCGCGTGCCAACTGATGAGGAGGTTCGACACCAGTGGACTAGAACTCTAGATGATTGCTAGGGATAGGTAAGGGGGGTTGTCGGTGTTGATACTTTTCACCCGGTGTCTGTGTCGGTCTGAGATAACCGTTCCGACGCCGAGAAAATAATTTGAGGGAAAAAAATTACAAAATATCAACTTAAAAACAATGGTCGCACCAACGCGAGATATTAGATAGTTTTAATTTTTTTTTTAAATTAATAGTTAGGCTAGGGTGTCTTACGTCATATAACGTTTTTAGCTATTTCTTATGCAAGGGTGTTCTGTGTAAACATGGCTTGAAGAAAAACAAAACGAAGTCAAAATAACTTTTTGTTGCTCAGCTGAAATAACGTTTACTCATTAAGAAAAACAGTGTGAGAAATATTGGAAATATGATGACATGTTTCTAATTTTGTTTCTAGATATTATGAATTTTCAGTTCAAATGGTCGATTTTTGTCTCCTTTCAGTTCGACCAGACCAAGTGAGTGGATTTTTGAGAAGGGTGAGTAATTAAGCAAACAGGAAGTGACCCACTGTTATGGAGAATGGTTGGGAAGTGTTAGGGAGACATGCCCCCCACCACCCCACCAGGGCTCGATTTAACCCGGCTCTGCTTTAGCTAATATATCCCTCCCGGGGATGAAACCATAGACATTTATCCCCGGCTGTGCAGAATTTTTTTTTTCATACCCGGCTGTCACATTCTGTGATTTAATGAATGAAATCCAGAACATTCTCCTATGTTATCACTAGAGAGGGGGGGGAGATGGTATGGGTATATAGGATAGACAAAAGCTTTTGTATTCCCAGGTGTGGTCAGCGCGTCTGGCACTAGATTAACCCCCTTTAATTCTGACACCACCTGGGAAAATGTCTATAAAGAAGATAATCTGTGCCCTTGCCATTCAGACGATCGAGAGGGATGGGTTCTTTGTCCATTTATTCCCCACGCTTGAAGGCGCCACTGATCACGCGTGATCGTTGTGACGTACACGGTCACTGCGATTGGTCAGTGAAGCGGAAGTCTCGGCACGCATGCCGGGAGATCCGGTGTGCGTGGCGAAACTGGGAGTTAGAATTTGGCATTCAGTGGGGAGAGAGTTACTGAGTGAAGTCGTGCTATTACTAGAGCGGGGTGGGGGAAGATAGGCTGTCAGTGTGGCAGAACTTAAGTGTTCGATCACCACAGTCCTAAGTTCCTTTAGAACTACCCCACCCCAGCTAACTATTCTGTTCGTTATATGTATTGTTTGTAGTAGCTGGTAAAGCTACGGCCTTTCTCAAGGCCCGCTGATGTTCTTTTTTTGAGATAAATAAAATATGTTGTAGCGTATTCACTGT
>JAGDYQ010000003.1:10024103-10025311 GCA_021962125.1 Bulinus truncatus | reverse complement strand
TGGGTCTCACACACACAAATAAATATCTCTGACATATCATGTTTTATATTTTACTAGGTGGTCACACACACATAAATATATGTGACATATCATGGTTTCTTCTGTTTGTGGTGGTCTGACACTCTTTACACATGTCTTGACTATCATAGTTTCTCTTTGGTGGGTCACACACATAATATGCAGCTTCTATCATTAGTTCTTCTCTTTGTGGTGATTCTGCACACTCACACACATGTCCTTAGGCATATGTAGTTTCTCTTTGCAGAAATGGGTCTCCCACATAATATATACTAAGCATATCAATTTTCTCTTTGTGAACAGTCCCACACACACACATAAATATATGTGACACATAGTTTCTCTTTGTGAACAGATTCAACCTCACCTTTAAATATGAGACATATAACTAGTTTCTCACATGGTGATCTTTACACACAAATACTACAGCTATATCGTAGTTTCTCTTTGAAGGTGGGTCTCACACACATACATATATACATACATATATAGGGTTTCTACATAGGTGCAGGTTAACACACCCCCATAAATATATGTGACATATCGTAGTTTCTCTCTTTTAGTGGGTCTATTCACACACCTCTACCCATTATTATATGCTGTATATATTAGGTTTCTCTTTTATATTTGATTACACACACACACTCACCCCACAATATATGTGACATTCATTGATTCTCTTTGTAAAGTGGTCACACACACACTGTCTCATTCTTCTCTTGGTTTCTCCTTTGTGACAGTCACACACACACTCCCTAAATATATGTGACATACGTAGTTTCTCTTTGTAGGTGAGATCTCCCTCAGTATAAATATATACTTAACATGTCATGCAATTTCTACATAAGTGGGTCACACACACACACACATAAATATGAGATAATGAACACCTACTGTAAATTGAGTCACACACACACATAAATATATGTAACTATCAATAATTTCTCTTTACTATGAAAATGCAGATTCACACACACAAACACACACACACTCTCACATAATATCTGTGACATATCACATTCAGTTTCTCTTTGTAGGTCAGTTCCCATACACACATAAATATATGTGACAAATCATGCAATTGCTCTTTGTAGAGTGGGTCACACACACACAAATAAATATAAATGACATATCGTAGTTTCTCTTTGTACATTATCCACACCCTCACACATAATTTATGTGACAAATCT
>JAGDYQ010000003.1:10011603-10019103 GCA_021962125.1 Bulinus truncatus | reverse complement strand
TCACACTTACATATATATGTGACATATCGTAGTTTCTCTTTGTAGGTGGGTCACACACACACACTCACACATAAATATATGTGACATATCGTAGTTTCTCTTTGTAGGTGGGTCACACACACACACACTCACACACATAAATATATGTGACATATCGTAGTTTCTCTTTGTAAGTGGGTCACACACACACACACTCACGCATAAACATATGTGAAATATCGTAGTTTCTCTTTGTAAGTGGGTCACACACACACACACACACATAAATATATGTGACATATCGTAGTTTCTCTTTATAAGTGGGTCACACACACAAACACACACACACACACACTCACACTTAAATATATGTGACATATCGTAGTTTCTCTTTGTAGGTGGGTCACACACACACACATAAATATATGTGACATATCGTAGTTTCTCTTTGTAGGTGGGTCATACACACACACTCACACATATATATATGTGACATATCGTAGATTCTCTTTGTAGGTTTGTCACACACACACACACACACATAAATATATGTGACATATCGTAGTTTCTCTTTTTAGGTGGGTCACAAACATAAATATATGTAACATATCGTAGTTTCTCTTTGTAGGTGGGTCACACACACACACATAAATATATGTAGCATATCGTAGTTTCTCTTTGTAGGTGGGTCTCACACACACACTCACACATAAATATATGATGCATATCGTAGTTTCTCTTTGTAAGTGGGTCACACACACACACACACACTCACACATAAATATATGTGACATGTCGTAGTTGCTCTTTGTTTGTGGGTCTCACACACACACACAAATATATGTGACATATCGTAGTTTCTCTTTGTATTATTGTCACATACACTCACACACACACTCACACATTAATATATGTGACATATAGTAGTTTCTCTTTGTATGTGGGTCACACTTACATATATATGTGACATTTCGTAGTTTCTCTTTGTAGGTGGGTCACACACACACACACATAAATATATGTGACATATAGTAGTTTCTCTTTGTATGTGGGTCACACACACATATTTATGAGACATATCGTAGTTTCTCTTTGTAGGTGGGTCACACACACACACACACACAAATAAATATATGTGACATATCGTAGTTTCTCTTTGTAGGTGGGTCACACACACACACATAAATATATGTGACATATCGTAGTTTCTCTTTGTAGGTGGGTCACACACATAATTATATGTAACATATCGTAGTTTCTCTTTGTAGGTGGGTCACACACACACACATAAATATATGTAGCATATCGTAGTTTCTCTTTGTAGGTGGGTCTCACACACACACACATAAATATATGTGACATATAGTAGTTTCTCTTTGTAAGTGGGTCACACACACACACACAAATATATGTGACATATAGTAGTTTCTCTTTGTATGTGGGTCACACACACATATTTATGAGACATATCGTAGTTTCTCTTTGTTGGTGGGTCACACACACACACTCACACATGAATATATGTGACATATCGTAGTTTCTCTTTGTATGTGGGTCACACACACACACACACACTCACACACATAAATATATGAGGCATATCGTAGTTTCTCTTTGTAGGTGGGTCACACACACACATAAATATATGTGACATATCGTAGTTTCTCTTTGTATGTGGGTCACACACACACACTCTCACATAAATATATGTGACATGTCGTAGTTGCTCTTTGTATGTGGGTCTCACACACACACACAAATATATGTGACATATCGTAGTTTCTCTTTGTATGTTTGTCACACACTCTCACACACACACTCACACATAAATATATGTGACATATAGTAGTTTCTCTTTGTATGTGGGTCACACTTACATATATATGTGACATATCGTAGTTTCTCTTTGTAGGTGGGTCACACACACACACTCACACATAAATATATGTGACATATCGTAGTTTCTCTTTGTAGGTGGGTCACACACACACACACTCACACACATAAATATATGTGACATATCGTAGTTTCTCTTTGTAAGTGGGTCACACACACACACTCACGCATAAATATATGTGACATATCGTAGTTTCTCTTTGTAAGTGGGTCACACACACACACACATAAATATATGTGACATATCGTAGTTTCTCTTTATAAGTGGGTCACACACACAAACACACACACACACACACTCACACATAAATATATGTGACATATCGTAGTTTCTCTTTGTAGGTGGGTCACACACACACACACTCACACATAAATATATGTGACATATCGTAGTTTCTCTTTGTAGGTGGGTCACACACACACACACATAAATATATGTGACATATCGTAGTTTCTCTTTGTAGGTGGGTCACACACACACACTCACACATAAATATATGTGACATATCGTAGTTTCTCTTTATAAGTGGGTCACACACACACACACACACACACACTCACACATAAATATATGTGACATATCGTAGTTTCTCTTTGTAGGTGGGTCACACACACACACACTCACACATAAATATATGTGACATATCGTAGTTTCTCTTTTTAGGTGGGTCACACACACACACACATAAATATATGTGACATATCGTAGTTGCTCTTTGTATGTGGGTCTCACACACACACAAATATATGTGACATATCGTAGTTGCTCTTTGTATGTGGGTCTCACACACACACACACTCACACATAAATATATGTGACATATCGTAGTTTCTCTTTAAAGGTGGGTCACACACACACACACACACACATATATATATGTGACATATTGTAGTTTCTCTTTGTAGGTGGGTCACACACACACACTCACACATAAATATATGTGACAAATCGTAGTTGCTCTTTGTATGTGGGTCTCACACACACACAAATATATGTGACATATCGTAGTTGCTCTTTGTATGTGGGTCTCACACACACACACAATTATATGTGACATATCGTAGTTTCTCTTTGTATGTTTTTCACACACTCTCACACACACACTCACACATAAATATATTTGACATATAGTAGTTTCTCTTTGTATGTGGGTCACACACACATATATATGTGACATATCGTAGTTTCTCTTTGTAGGTGGGTCACACACACAGACTCACACATAAATATATGTGACATATCGTAGTTTCTCTTTGTATGTGGGTCACACACAAACACACTCACACACATAAATATATGAGGCATATCGTAGTTTCTGTTTGTAGGTGGGTCACACACACACACACACTCACACACATAAATATATGTGACATATCGTAGTTTCTCTTTTTAGGTGGGTCACACACACACACACTCACACATAAATATATGTGACATATCGTCGTTTCTCTTTGTAGTTGGGTCACACACACACACACACAAATATATGTGACATATCGTAGTTTCTCTTTGTAGGTGGGTCACACACACACACACACACATAAATATATGTGACATATCGTAGTTTCTCTTTGTAGGTGGGTCACACACATAAATATATGTAACATATCGTAGTTTCTCTTTGTAGGTGGGTCACACACACACACACACATAAATATATGTAGCATATCGTAGTTTCTCTTTGTAGGTGGGTCTCACACACACACTCACACATAAATATATGTAACATATCGTAGTTTCTCTTTGTAAGTGGGTCACACACACACACACACTCACACATAAATATATGTGACATATCGTAGTTTCTCTTTGTAAGTGGGTCACACACACACATACACACACATAAATATATGTGACATATCGTAGTTTCTCTTTATAAGTGGGTCACACACACAAACACACACACACACACTCACACATAAATATATGTGACATATCGTAGTCTCTCTTTGTAGGTGGGTTACACACACACACATAAATATATGTGACATATCGTAGTTTCTCTTTGTAGGTGTGTCACACACACACACTCACAAATAAATATATGTGACATATCGTAGTTGCTCTTTGTATGTGGGTCTCACACACACACACAAATATATGTCACATATCGTAGTTTCTCTTTGTATGTTTGTCACAAACTCTTACACACACACTCACAAATAAATATATGTGACATATAGTAGTTTCTATTTGTATGTGGGTCACACACACATATATATGTGACATATCGTAGTTTCTTTTTGTAGGTGGGTCACACATACACACACACACATAAATATATGTGACATATCGTAGTTTCTCTTTGTATGTGGGTCTCACACACACACAAATATATGTGACATATTGTAGTTGCTCTTTGTATGTGGGTCTCACACTACCTCAATATATGTCACATATCAGTTTCTCTTTGTATGTTTGTCACAAACTCTTACACACACACTCACAAATAAATATATGTGACATATAGTAGTTTCTATTTGTATGTTCACACACACATACACTCACACATAAATATATGTGACATATCGTAGTTTCTTTTTGTAGTTGGGTCACACACACACACACATAAATATATGTGACATATTGTAGTTTCTCTTTGTATGTGGGTCTCACACACACATAAATATATGTGACATATCGTAGTTTCTCTTTGTAAGTTGGTCACACACTCTCACACACACACTCACACATAAATATATGTGACATATAGTAGTTTCTCTTTGTAAGTGGGTCACACACACACACATAAATATATGTAACATATCGTAGTTTCTCTTTGTAGGTGTGTCACACACACACACTTACAAATAAAAATATGTGACATATCTTAGTTGCTCTTTGTATGTTTGTCACACGCTCTCACACACACACTGACACATAAATATATGTGACATATAGTAGTTTCTCTTTGTATGTGGGTCACACACACATATATATGTGACATATCGTAGTTTCTCTTTGTAGGTGGGTCACACACACACACACACTTTAAGACATAAATATCTGTGACATATCGTAGTTTCTCTTTGTATATGGGTCACACACACACACACACACTCACACACATAAATATATGAGGCATATCGTAGTTTCTCTTTGTAGGTAGGTCACACACACACTCACACACATAAATATATGTGAAATATCGTAGTTTCTCTTTATAAGTGGGCCACACACACACACACATAAATATATGTGACATATAGTAGTTTATCTTTGTATGTGGGTCACACACACACATTTATGAGACATATCGTAGTTTTTCTTTGTTGGTGGGTCACACACACACGCTCACACATGAATATATGTGACATATCGTAGTTTCTCTTTGTATGTGGGTCACACACACACACACACAAATAAATATATGTGACATATCGTAGTTTCTCTTTGTAGGTGGGTCACACACACACACATAAATATATGTGACATATCGTAGTTTCTCTTTGTAGGTGGGTCACACACATAATTATATGTAACATATCGTAGTTTCTCTTTGTAGGTGGGTCACACACACACACATAAATATATGTAGCATATCGTAGTTTCTCTTTGTAGGTGGGTCTCACACACACTTTCACACATAAATATATGTAACAAAACGTAGTTTCTCTTTGTAAGTGGGTCACACACACACACACACAAATATATGTGACATATAGTAGTTTCTCTTTGTATGTGGGTCACACACACATATTTATGAGACATATCGTAGTTTCTCGTTGTTGGTGGGTCACACACACACACTCACACATGAATATATGTGACATATCGTAGTTTCTCTTAGTATGTGGGTCACACACACACACACACTCACACACATAAATATATGAGGCATATCGTAGTTTCTCTTTGTAGGTGGGTCACACACACATAAATATATGTGACATATCGTAGTTTCTCTTTGTATGTGGGTCACACACACACACTCTCACATAAATATATGTGACATGTCGTAGTTGCTCTTTGTATGTGGGTCTCACACACACACACAAATTATGTGACATATCGTAGTTTCTCTTTGTATGTTTGTCACACACTCTCACACACACACTCACACATAAATATATGTGACATATAGTAGTTTCTCTTTGTATGTGGGTCACACTTACATATATATGTGACATATCGTAGTTTCTCTTTGTAGGTGGGTCACACACACACACTCACACATAAATATATGTGACATATCGTAGTTTCTCTTTGTAGGTGGGTCACACACACACACACTCACACACATAAATATATGTGACATATCGTAGTTTCTCTTTGTAAGTGGGTCACACACACACATACTCACGCATAAATGTATGTGAAATATCGTAGTTTCTCTTTGTAAGTGGGTCACACACACACACACACATAAATATATGTGACATATCGTAGTTTCTCTTTGTAAGTGGGTCACACACACACATACTCACGCATAAATGTATGTGAAATATTGTAGTTTCTCTTTGTAGGTGGGTCACACACACACACTCACACATATATATATGTGACATATCGTAGTTTCTCTTTGTAGGTGGGTCACACACACACACACATAAATATATGTGACATATCGTAGTTTCTCTTTTTAGGTGGGTCACAAACATAAATATATGTAACATATCGTAGTTTCTCTTTGTAGGTGGGTCACACACACACACACATAAATATATGTAGCATATCGTAGTTTCTCTTTTTAGGTGGGTCTCACACACACACTCACACATAAATATATGATGCATATCGTAGTTTCTCTTTATAAGTGGTTCACACACACACACACACACAAACACTCACACAAAACTAAATGTGACATATCGTAGTTTTTTTTGTTGGTGGGTCTCACACACACACACACATAAATATATGTGACATATCGTAGTTTCTCTATGTAGGTGGGTCAAACACATACATAAATGTAACATATCGTAGTTTCTCTTTAAAGGTGTGTCACACACACAATCACACATAAATATATGTTACATATCGTAGTTGCTCTTTGTATGTGGGTCTCACACACACACACAATTATATGTGACATATCGTAGTTTCTCTTTGTATGTTTTTCACACACTCTCACAGACACACTCACACATAAATATATGTGACATATAGTAGTTTCTCTTTGTATGTGGGTCACACACACATATATATGTGACATATTGTAGTTTCTCTTTGTAGGTGGGTCACACACACAGACTCACATATAAATATATGTGAAATATCGTAGTTTCTCTTTGTATGTGGGTCACACACAAACACACTCACACACATAAATATATGAGGCATATCGTAGTTTCTGTTTGTAGGTGGGTCACACACACACACACACTCACACACATAAATATATGTGACATATCGTAGTTTCTCTTTTTAGGTGGGTCACACACACACACACTCACACATAAATATATGTGACATATCGTCGTTTCTCTTTGTAGTTGGGTCACACACACACACACATAAATATATGTGACATATCGTAGTTTCTCTTTGTATGTGGGTCACACACACACCCTTACACACATATATATGTGACATATCGTAGTTTCTCTTTGTAGGTGGGTCACACACACACACACACATAAATATATGTGACATATCGTAGTTTCTCTTTGTAGGTGGGTCAC